>OMOT01068926.1:0-12239 GCA_900312575.1 Acanthochaenus luetkenii | reverse complement strand
GAGAGTGTAAGCGAGAGAGAGAGAGAGAGGGGGAGAGAGAGAGAGAGAGAGAGAGAGAGAGAGAGAGAGAGAGAGGGAGAGAGAGAGAGAGAAACAGAGAGAGAGAAACAGAGAGAGAGTCATAGAGACAGAGGGCCTGAGAACGTGTGTAGGCAGTGCTTTGGAAAGTTTTCATGTGTGTGTGTGTGTCTTGATGTAACAATCAGGGCCGGATCTACTAAAGATTTGCGTGTGTAAAAACGTGTGCAAACTCATAGCACGCACAAATAAATGTACAAACCAGGGACGTGCGGTCACCTGTCATCATGAGAGATTGACTGGCTCCAGTGTTTTCTACCATATTCACTCTGTAGTCACATTTTAATTGTGTTATTCTCACGTTCATTCCATAAGTAGATTAATACAGAACACATCACGGTTCATATTGGCTTATTAAGGAATACAAGATTTTGCTCTTCATTAAGTGATTCCATATTATACAGGATGGGTGACAGTCTTAGTGCTGTAACAGCTGAAACAGTTACAGTGTATATCAGATACCATATATGATTTATGGTTTCTCCATCCATCCATCCAGCTTATCCAAAGTCGTGTCGCGGAGGTAGCAGCTCCAGCAGGGGGCCCCAAACTTCCCTTTCCCTGGCCACATTAATCAGCTCTGACTGTAGGATCCCAACGCGTTCCCAAGCCAGCGTATAGATATAATCCCTCCACCTAGTCCTCGGTCTGCCCCGTGGTCTCCTCCCAGCTGGACGTGCCTGGAAAACCTCCCTAGGGAGGCCACCAGGTGGCATCCTTACAAGACCTCAACTGTCTCCTATCGACACAAAGGAGCAGTGGCTCTACTACGAGTCCCTCACGGATGACTGAGCTTCTCACCTTATCCCTAAGGGAGATGCCAGCCACCCTCCTGAGAAAACCCATTTTGGCCGCTTGTATTCGTGATCTTGCTCTTTCAGTCATGACCCCTTCATGGCCATAGGTGAGAGTAGGAATGAAGATTGACCGGTAGATCGAGAGCTTTGCCTTCCAGCTCAGCTCTCTTAATCACAATAGTGCGGTAAACCGAGCGCAATACCGCACCCGCTGCTCCGATTCTCTGGCCCATCTCACGCTCCATTGTCCCCTCACTCGTGAACAAGACCCTGAGATACTTTATCTCCTTCACTTGGGGTAAGGACTCATTCCCTACTTGGAGTAGGCAATCCTCCGGTTTCCTGGTGAGAACCATGGCCTCAGTTTTAGAGATGCTGACCCTCATCCCAGTCGCTTCACACTTTGCTGCGAACCGATCCAGTGAGTGCTGAAGGTCACTCAGGACCACATCATCTGCGAAAAGCAGCGATGCAATCTGCAACCCCTCCCCTCCATGACGACGCCTCGAGATCCTGTCCATGAATATCACAAACAGGATAGGCGCAGCCCTGGCGGAGGCCAACCCCCACTGGGAACAAGTCCAACTTACTGCAGAGAACCCGGAAACAGCTCTCGCTTTGGGTGTGCAGAGAATTGGATGGCCCAGAGTAGTGACCCCCTCACCCCATACTTCCGCAGCATCTCCCACAAAAGCTCCCGGGGAACCCGTCGTATGCCATTTCCAAATCCACAAAACACATGTAGACTGTATAGGCATACTCTCAAGCCCCCTCCAGGAGTTTGACTATTGGTTGGACCCTCCTTTCCAGCACATTGGGTATATCTGGATGTATCTGATACATGATATATCCCAGGTAACAGACTAACTGTGCTGAATGTTCTTTCCTCGAACTGTCCAGAGAACATTTCCGAAAGTGCCGCGCGCACAGAAAGCAACACACAACAGTGCTGCGAGACAAAATGAGCCAATCACTGTCTTTACTGTCTGTGAGCCCATCCACAGTCTGTCCTTACTGTCTGTGAGCCAATCTAACCTCATCATGTAGGGGGGAAATATATTGTGCTAGCCAATGTGTTTAGAAGAGCCTACTCACTTTGCTCAGACTGGGTCTTGCTATATTTCAAATGTTGTACTTTAAACGGTTGCTATATTTTAAATTGCCATGAGATTAGTTTGGTGAGCATGAGAGCGTGACACAGAGGCTGAAAGCATGTGTCTCACTCCAAAAGCTTGAGAGTTGGCAACCCTGATAGAGATAACTATAGCACAGGTTATATATAGGCTTTGATGGTTTATAAAATTGTAATGCACTTGTCAAATTATGACTTCTTTGAGTATTTTATTTGCTACTTTTGCTTCCGTGTTTACTGTTGTTGAGTAGGCGTAGTCCAGGGTACAGACCTCTAGCGCATCAGTTCAACGCTCACGGTTTTACGGACATGCCGGTTTGGCTTCGGTCTGGACCAGTGCGGGTTATGGTCGGTTCGGGCTTAGATTTTTCAATCAATTTCAATGTCCTTTATTTAACCAGGTAAAAACTCATTGAGATTAAAATCTCTTTTCCAAGAGTGACCTGGCCAAGAGGGCAGCATAAAAACATTGTTACAACAATACACATGGGCGGCACGGTGGCGCAGTGGTTAGCAATGTCGCCTCACAGCAAGAAGGTCCTGGGTTCAAATCTCGCCTGGCCCTTTCTGTGTGGAGTTTGCATGTTCTCCCCGTGTTCGCGTGGGTTTCCTCCAGGTGCTCCGGTTTCCTCCCACAGTCAAAAAAGACATGCAAATATATGTTTGTGTGTAGTGTGGTGCATGGTGTGATGGGCGGCAGTGGCTCAGGAGGTAGAGTTCCCGCCCTGCAACTGCAGGGTCGGCGGTTCGAGTCCAGCTCCTCCCGGGAAAAAAGTCTGTCGTAGTGTCCTTGAGCAACTAACTGAAACCTAATCCCAAATTGCTCCCGTTGAGCAGGTTGGTACCTTGCATGGCTGCCTCCGCCAACGGTATGACATGTAAGTCGCTTTGGATAAAAGCGTCTCCTAAATGCTGTAATGTATGTAAGTCGCTTTGGATAAAAGCGTCTCCTAAATGCTGTAATGTAATGTAATGTAATGTAATACACATTACAAACTCTACATTGACTATAAGAGTTTTAGGGTGGATTTTTCATTTACAAAAGAAATAGGAACCAGAAGCGAGATTATGGGGTTAGCAAGCTAACTTTAGCGTTAAGTCTGGGTTTTCAATGTCACGAAGGTGGTTCACTTTTAACCAGGGTTTATCACAATGTTAACAAATGCTGTGCGCCTATCCTGCTCCCGACCTGGTTATATCCTGGCTTACGGATTGACAAAAACACAGCCCTTTGACCAATAAACTATTTTGCCTGAGGAAATTATTTATAAAAGGTAACAATTTTCAACGGAGGAAATGCAATACTTTTGTACGTTTCTGGATCCATGTGTCCAATGTTGAAGCCGTGTACTGTATGTACTGTACTGTAGGCCTACTGTATTTATGGGATTCGGTTGCACACACACACACACACGCACACACACAGAATGGGTGGTAAATACTGTGAAACCTGAAATGTTCACTGTGTTTTAATGTTGTACGATGTTTCTACCATGCAGTGGACATGGGTGCTTTCCTTTCCCCTTCCTCTTTGACTTGGCCCACCCAAGGTTTTTTAAATGTTTTCACCTAATAAGGTTTTCTTGGAAGTTTTTCCTTGAAGCCTCGAGGGTCTAAGGCTGGTGGTGCCGGGTAGTTTAGGCCTTGTAGAATAGGTAGGCTTGCTATGGTTTGCTAAAGATTTATATTGTGTGTCTTGCACTTTGTTCTGTTTCCCTGTTTGTCTTATACTATTCTGTAATTCCATTGATTGATGTTCAGGTAGATCTAGTTTGGCTAATTCTTTGTAAAGTCCTTTGAGGCATGCTTGTGATGAATGGCAATATAAATAAATGAACTTGAACTTCATTGCAGACACCGCCCCTTTCATGTGACCGCGCACATGTGTTAAAAAACCATATATAGTTACAGTATTTAGACCAAAAAAGATGCAACCATATGTATTCACGGCATTTAACTTATATGTTTATGTGAGCTTTATTGTGTAAAGGAATTTCCCACTGTGGGTAAAGTATGTGTTACGAACAACTGAGGAGGCCCAAATGCACGACTCAGAGTTGTTGAAGTTAAAGCAAGGAATTTATTCACACGGTATTCAAGAGTGTGTTGGTGAGTGATGTATAGTCCAGGGGAGACAGACAGACAGGCAGGCAGGCAGGCAGGAAAACAAGTAATGAACACGGAAACAGAGTTTAAATTCAAACTTGACATAACACAGCGTGGAAGCATGTGTGATGTGTGTAGAGGTTGGGATCTACGATCTGCCGATGAGTGGATGAAGAGCCGGGGTTTATATACACAGGAGTTGATGAGCATCAGGTGAGCAGGAACCTGAACAGGAGGAAGCCACGCCCATGCCAACACACACACCCACACAGACAGCTACAGACAGGGAAGTGCTGAAACACAGGGGAGAGGGAAACACAAGCTAGTCACAGTCACAACCGTGACAATCAGTGGCTATTAGTGGTAGTATTAATGGTAGCAGAGAGTTTGGTATTGCTGGAGAGATACTACAAATGGGAAGTGAATGGTAGTTCATTGAACTATGAAGTAGTCACTGGAAACAGTAATATTGTAGTCCATAACATTGACATGGGTGGAAACCCAATATTCCAAATATATCCAGCATCAAAAGTTTGTGGCAGCAATGAAGCATACTGTAGTTTTTTGGAGCCTTTGGTCAACTTACTCGTTAAGTGATGGGAACATAGACACCAAAATCATACATGTGTTCCTGGTAGATCATTCACTCCAGCGCTCCATGCTAAAACTTCAACATACACCATATTGAATGATAGTAGGCCACTAGCATTATCTCAAAAGTGAGAAAATGAACTTGTAGCAGCTCTAAAGCTAAATAGTAAGTCATCTTATATGATATGCAACTAAGTCTGGCAGTTTTGTATGGGAGATTGGTAACATTTAAACAAAATGTGATTAAAAATAACGTAGTGATTTGAACAACCAGTGCCTGCTTTCACTACCCATGAGACTTGGAGCGGTATATTGATGTAATATTGAGTTAATTATATTATTTATGAATCTACAGGCAATATAATAAAATCTACTAACAATTATATATTTTTAAATGGTCAGTTGACCAACAGGCCAATCTCTATATTCCTTTAAGAAATTTTACTAAACATAAGGAGTGAGGGAGACCAACATTAATTTTGTTTCACCTCACTCTTCCAGTAAACCTACTGTAAATTGGTTGATGACTCATGCCACACCCTTAGGGATGTGACTTTTTGATTGCCATCTCTTACCAAGCTCAAAATGCTGCGCTTGGGTCCTATGAAAAAAGTATTGAGATAAAATCACTTTATCTATCATAACTCATCACTGTCTCTGGGTTGTATTGCGGTCTCCACACTGTGCAATCATTTGCAGCCATTGAGAATTTGTCAAGTATGCTACCGACGTGCTTTATGAGGTTTTCAATATGTGCAGAGGGTTGTAGACCTGATAGTGTGCTGTGCAATAAAAGATTATGAGATACATGCATTAATGAATTAATTCCACCTCTACTACTGCCAATATATCCATCCCGAGTGAAACGCAGGTTGTTGTATATTTCCCTCAGAGGAGACAGAATGATGACAGTATGACGTAAGCCAAGTGCAGTAAGGTGTGTAGCTGCTGTTTATATGGTGAAATGCTGATTGTGAGATAGGCTCATGCCAGCATCTGTTCTCTATTTCCTTTTTTTCAATCTGTGAGAACACTTTATAGTCAGCTCCTTCCACTGACAATAAGACTGATGACCCTGAACCCCAACTGAATACAAACACCTTCCATCTACAAATCACAAGTTTGTTTATGTGAATTCTTGAACTCACACAAGCAAGCATCAGTTCATTGAAATAGCCTATCCAGAAGCTAAAGATCTCTGTGAACAGTTTAAGTCACAAGAAATGTCATATGACATTTCTGAAATATTAGCATGAAAACTTCTGTTGATTTTGAGGATACTGAGATTTGATGTGTCAGAAAAAGGTGGATTCCATGTGGTGCATTGCATCTGTAGCACCTGGGAAAAAGTTTACTTTGTTTGTATACCTGTGTTTGTTACATAACATAACATATTAATATGTTGTAGATGGTGCATAATGTACAGTATGGATGATTCTTCTATCATGCACTGACTGGCTGTAAGCTAACAAATACAAAAATGTATCTGTTACCTGGCAACAGTCTATACCTTAAGTGTTAGTAAAGAAAACTAGTAAGTAAGATTTTGACTGAGCATGATGTGATGTGGAAAAGTTTAGCTATTTGATATTTGTTATAGACCTTACATACGTTCTGTTGATGACTCAGGTGATTTATTTATTTTTAAACAAGAAATTCCATCTTTATATGTACCAGTCTCATATGTATTCTGTCTTTGATAATTATTGTATCTTAATGCCATTGTGCCAGCTGGCTGCTGATAATTTCTTGTTGTTTTGTATTTAATTTGTGTGACCATGCTGTATGCTACCAAAGTTTGTCCATAAGAGGCTTGGAGTTTCACAACCAAATACCAAAGGTTAGAGAAAACCATTCAAATGTATGTATGGGGCAATTTGTCTATGTAATCTAATGGCATTGTGTGGACATGGTTAAGGGGGAGATTACATGATTTTGACAAGTAATTTTATACAAATTGTCAAAAGAACTTAAAGTAAACAGTTAGCTGTTATGAAAAACTTTAAATGCATAGCTGTCCATGCACAGAATTCCTCCAGGCTTGGGAAAACAACTTATTTTTAACACCTTCTGTATTTTAATTGGTGAGACGTCAAAGGGTTGCAGCTCTGGATGTCCCAAATCTGTAATAGCCAGTAATCAGGCAATTCTGCCTGCAACAAAATTGTGTTTATTGTAAAACACATGCATACAACATGACATGATAACCTAACTAACATTGTTGTCTTCTCTTTGAACCACCACAGAGCTGTTATGATGGTTCTACGTTGTCCTCTAGTGGCTGCATGCATGTATTGCACTCCCCCAGTGCGGGTGACACTGAATATCTTGATGTACATTTTGACGAGTTGCCTTCCCAGGGAGCTGAGAGAGAGCTAAATCTTAAGTTGAACCACATGCTCCCCAGAATTTTTGATTGATGATCACAATTATGATGATGATGACAATTACGATAAAGATCCTTACGATCCCCGTTGTCTCAGCATCTCTTCATAGACGTGAACCCTCTGGTAGGTGGGTAGCTCTCTCTGCCCGGTCGCCTGCAGAGGGCTGGTTCATGTGGAGCGCAGTGTACACACCTCTTATTGTGAACAGCAGGGCAATGGCAGCAAAGTACGAGGCATAGATGAAGAACTGACAAGAAAGGTGAGGATCACTTGCACTGTAGATGATGCTCTCCCTGCGATACATGCACTTTAATCATTAATGAATTAACTCATTCATTCAGTCATTCACCTTTGGTCTCTCGCACTTTCTCTACCTCTGTATTTCTCTTTCTCTCATTCTCTCTAAACAACAAACAATATACAGTTCCGTAAAACTTTGGAGACCACCCCATATTTTGTGACAAAGAAGCAGGGTTACTCCACCAAATATTGATTGTTGAGCTCTTCCTAAGTGAAGACATTGTAATTTGTATGATTTATGTATGTATATATGTTTAGTTTGCATTATTAAACGTATAATTATATTGGGTATTTTGACCAGTTGCCATTTTCTGCAAATAAATGTTCTGAATTAGAATATTTTTGATTGAAATCACAAATTATCAATAGTTAATAAAATAATATAAAACGTTCTATTTTACAGACAGCTATAAATTGTGAAACTGAAGATTTTGATGTGGTCTCTTCATTTCCCCCCGAGCTTTATAAACAAATTATATAAAGTATATGCAGCACCTTAAGTATATGGATCAGTAAGGCGTACAAATAAGCACAAACCATCTCTTAAACTCATTGTTTGAGTATTGTGTGTGTGTGTGTGTGTTTGCGCGCTTGAGTACCTGTGAGGTGATGGTGAGCTGCAGAGACTTGGTGTTGATGACAATGGCTGTGAGGACACTCTGGAGGACTGTGCCCATGAAACTGTTAACGCCAAACACCAACGCATAGCGCTCCCTGCTCAGATTCTTGGCTATCTGAAAACTGGAGTGCAAAGTGTTTGCTTTCAAAGACATGATAACCCTTTAGACTGAAGTTAAAAACTGAAGTTGCTCAAACTCTATGAAATACAGATTCACAGCAGTGCTTATCTTGCTGGCAACAGGTATACACATAATTATCAATGATATAGTGTTTATTTGAGACATTCCATTCTACATGCCATTGATGCGTGGCGAGTGGGTTGACTTTCTGATGGGTAAACTCTTAACAAGGACATTTTCTACACATCTGTGAGTATAGTTTGGGCGGCAACAGATGCCGACCAGCCCAAGAAGTTGGTTGGTCTCCGAGTTGAACAAGTTGAACAAGTTGTTAGCCATCTTGAAAGGCCAATGTGCCAGCCAGGGCCTGAGATGACTGTAGGTGTGGTTTGTCCAGTGGAGACGTTGCTTTGTCCCTGGCTGAAATGGGATGAGTTTTCTGGCTACGTTAGCTTAGCATAAACACAAGTTTGGTTGTTTGTTCTGTTTGTATAGTTTTGGCAATTACATCAATATTGTAAATAATGCTGACATTGTATAACATAAATAGTCAGTTTGCGAGTGATATGCAGTAAACCATCGTAATATGGTATTATATCAGTTAGCAGTCTTTTATCGAATCATTTGTGAGTGGACATTGCTAGCTTTAGCTAGCGTAGGTAAAGCAGAAGTATTTATTTAACTTCTGGTGTCTATAGTTGCCACCCGTCCGGTAAAATACGGAATCGTCTCGTAATTGAGGATTAAAAGTTGCATTCTGTTTTTAATCAATGTGTGATGCAATTTGTTCCATATTTTCATAAAGTAAGTTCCATACACACAACTAAACTGAAAATAACCACAAACAAAATCAAACACAGGAAATAATAAGAGACGAGCATATTTGTAGCCAGTGGTCCTCCTGTGCAAGCCTTCCTCTCTCCCTACTAGTAGTAGCCCGCCCTCTATTATGTCTGCCACGGTTGCCCCTAGTTACGAGAGACGCCGGATGTCTTCCTCCACTCTGCCAAAAAGAACGATCACGTTAATTCTAGTACTCCGCCACCAGAGAGAGAGAGAGAGAGAGAGAGAGACTGTTGAACCAAAGATACACGGAAAAGAAGACTGATTAAATGTTAAACAAACACACACACACACACACACACACACAGAAGGGGGTGGGGGGTGGGGTTGTATTTTAAGTTTGATAGATTGTGCTCTCTATTTATTTCTAATGTATATTGTTAATAAAGCACTTCAAACTTGTAGTTTGAATCTATGCTTTCTTGAGTGGCACAAATTACAATAATATCACTGCTGCACATTAAATATAATCAGGGAAATAATTAAAAAAACGTAATTTAAAATCAAAATCTGGTGGATTGTGGTCGCGGCCAGGCCCGGGCCAGAGTGTGGGGGGCATCCCTTATTTTACTGCATTGAAGGTGGCAATCCTACTGGTGTTATTGGTGGCAGCTCATCATCTGGTACAGTCGTTACTCCCGAGACAATCTATACTATACTGAGACGCTACTTTAGCGAAACTCCTGGGTCTTGTCTACCACTGGCCGATTTTTATGCCACCCAGCCAACAGCAAAGGAAACGCTAGTAGATTACTGGGTTAGACTGAATACAGCTGCCGAAACAGCTGACAGGCACTTGAAGCATGCTCAGGGTGGGAAACACTACATGGAAGTCAGCGAAACAGATTTAAACAATGGCAGACAGTTTTTGGACAAATAATTTTAACTATACAATAAAAATGATCCTTCAAACTAAATAACATCCATTAAAGATACATTTATAGCAACACATGTTGGAACTGATAACAATATATGTTGTCCCAATGCACACTGATATATTGAAACAGACACATTATTTGTTAAGAGTGAAGGATTGTAGAACCTGGTCAGTAAACAGCATACATAATGTGTTCTTACGTGCAAATGGTGATGAGCTGCATATAAAGTGTTTTGAAGAGGGTGAAGCAGGCGTAGCAGAGCCAGATGTATTTGGTCACATCCATCAGGAAGAGAGCCCCTGCGATCAGGACTGTGAAACCCCCAAGGACCAGCTCCCCCCATACAGACCACTCCAGAGTCGCGTGGCCCACAGCAATGGAAGCTGCTGCTCCTACAGGAAAGCATGGTAACTCTTTCAATTATAGCGCCCTTATTAACGTAACTATTTTGTGGTCAGATTTTTGGATTTGGTTACATCTTGAGGAAAAATAAACCAATGCAAATAGAGAGAAACACAGTGCCTTGTCTTCCTCTTTCTTTCTTTATTCTGCTAACAACTCATAATTCACCATTCATAATTCACCACATACTTTGTTACCATCTAATTAAACTTGAATTATGGAAAAAACATAAAGCTGTAACTGAATGTGTTATTAAACACAGACAAAATCACTTCTGGATGACGCCAGAAAAGTCTGTAAGGGAAACATCACCCCTTAATTCTTGAGAATCAGTCCCAACAACTGTTTGCACAAATCCGACCAAAACATATGAGATTAAGTTATTTTATAACACTGTTTCCACTATGAGGATAAGGGAAAGGGAAAGGCTTATGGGGCCCCACAGATATTATACAGGTGTGACAATATAGCCTTTCCCAGATGAATTGGTAACAGTATATATTTCACCAGTAATGCACCAATAGCCACAAAATTAATATTTTGACATATTCACTCATAGTTACACTTTAAGATGCTGACCTTTAATAAAAGAGCATTGCTCTGTCAAAACCAAGGGTATATACTTTAAGTGTCTTTTCTTTTCTTATGCTTTGACAGAATTTATTATTTTGGGACTCTCTGTCTCCCTTCTCTCTCTCTTTTTTAAACGCTTCAGCCGCTTTTATCCAAAACGACTTACATATCGTCATGTCATCATTTATTCCTCCTTTCTTTCCATCTCCCATTCTCTCTCATTCTCTGTCCTCTCTCTCTCACTTTTATTGTAAATTAAATCCTTGAACACATTGGACCTCATTCTCTAACGCAGTTAAGAAAAAGTTAAGAAGAAATTTCTTCTTATGTCCACTTAGGAAGTTTGCGGGACAATTCTGGCATTCCTGAACAGTTTCTTATCTGTGATTCGTTCTCAGCTAAGAACAGGATTTAAGAACACGAAAGAGCAGTCGTAGGTCGACCAGACTGGAGTGAGTCGTGTTCTTAATGGCAGAATTAATGAGAAATCATCCGTTCACATCAATTCTACAGACATCCTCGATTTAAATACTTATAATAATAATAAATATTAAAATATTAGTATCATTCACAATTACTAAATCACATTTATAGTCATGATTCTACGAGGCATCGTGACGAAATAAATATAAGCACCACACGAACACTGCAAATGGCAGTGAATAAATAAAGAAGCACTAAACTCAGTTGTGTGGATATAGAGCCAAAGTGGAATAGAATGGACACATCTACATTCTGTAAATAAACATGTAAATATCCATAACTAAAAAGGACATATCAAGATCCACAAGTAGAGCCTACTCATGTATTTAAAAAGAAAAAGACAATTAGTAGTAATACTTTTCTTCAGTCTTGTCTGCCCGTCCATATTTGTCTGAAGAGCTGATCTTTCCCAGCAGTTTCCGACTGCTCATCAAATGAGTGTAGCTGAGTCAATATGTTGTTTATATTTTATTTATATTTTTGTGAACATTCTCAAAACCAGTGTGTAATATTTTCTTTTATGGAGTCAAATTGTTGGTATATCGCCAATTTTATACTGAATGAGTGGAGTGAATGTGTAAAGAGTTCCGGTTTACCTGTTGTAGCAGGGGGGCATCAATGATTGACGCACTATAGTTGTAGAAGTGAAGCAGTTGCCACCTCGTGGCAGAACTTGGGACAGCTATTGTGCTGGTAAGACGTGTAGTGATACTCTCTCTCCTTTGATTAATCTAGCGTGTTTGAAAGTCATTTAACCTGGTTTAAATTGCATGGAGGTGTAATGATGGCTCATTGCTAATGTTTCCCTGAGTTTTGTCATTGAGTTTTGTCAGAAAAAACGGACATTACTGCTGTTAAGTCTTTTTGTGTACTTTTATAGGACTGCATTGAATAAGTAGCCTGACAACTTAAAGAAAAGATAAGTTTTA
>OMOT01068917.1:0-14553 GCA_900312575.1 Acanthochaenus luetkenii | reverse complement strand
CCGTTCACTCTCTCACCTCTCTCTCTTACCCATTCGATTCCATGACACCAGGAATACGATGAAAGGTTATAGAAACAGAAAAGAGGTGACTATATTGTTAGACGCTGTTTAGACATGCAGTACACACAATTCTTCATCTGAATTCAGTGGCCTCTCTCTCAGTCTGTCTCGCTGTCTCCTTTTTTCTCACTCTCTCTGTCTCTCTTTCTCTCCCCATTCACGCCTCACAGCTGAGAGAGAACATAAGCACCATTTTCAATGAGTCAAGAAATGAATTATCACATGCTTGCAAAATTAACGAAGAAAGCCCAATCTATTATTTATTAGCCAAATAAATATGCACCTTATATTCCTGAAAGAGACCCCCAGGCTTGGTGACATACCTCTGGTGAGCCTGAATATCATCTGACTTATCATTAATTGTAGGTCTATTTGCAAATACCAATACCACTGTTATTTCAAACTGCAAGTGCATGAAATGAGCACTCTGTTCACATCAGTTTGTACTGGTTTAGAGAATAGTTTTGGCAAAAATGACGACTGGGGCATAGAATTAGAAGTAAGCAATTGGTAAATTGGTTCTTTATCAAGATGTTCCCTCCAGCGAAAAGATTTGAACTGCTCCAGTCTTGGTACGTCTGTGGTACTTCTCACCAGTGGGGAAATTGCTTAGGGCCCTAGTTTAGTGCCAACTCAGATCAAGTGCAGTGACCATGTGCTGGTGAAGTGGCAATTTCAGTCAGAAAAGGGATTTATTCCTGCCTGTGTAACTTTGTGGCTAGACTTGACTTTGCTTGCGCTGATATGGTTGAGGTAGCATACTGGAGCGGAGTGTCAATACAAATCGGGTGGCGCGGTGCAATTTTGATATGACAAATTACACTCGCATCTCTGCCTACTCAGACCATGTCAAGGCTTTAGTTGGTAAAGCCACATGGGGACATAGACCTCTCCAAAATAAACCGCATTTACGTGTTATTTTCACATTTCACTTAGCTATAAATTCTTCCACCCATGTACAGAATACTCTGATTATATGAATGCGATTACGCTCCTACCCAGCCCCCAATCATTGCCACTGCCCACCTCCCAAACTAAATGAATTACTGTAGTATACAGTGTATACTACTATAGAATCAAGATTACTTTTAAAAGCCAAGAAAAAAACAACGTGAGTATATGTTCTACCACTTAAACAATGTGTTATATTATGCAGAAAGTGAAAAACAGAGGTGCAGTAAATGTATACTATAGATGCAATAAACATTTTATTTAGCCTGCATGAACCAAATTATGCAGCAGTTCAAAAACATAAAATTGATTAATATGCTTCCAAGCGAGCCGGTACAGGCTCCACCACTGACTTCATTACAGTTGCTAGCTGAAAGATGTGCTATGGTTTCAGTTCTGCAGAGCACACAATTTAGAGAAAGCGATAATGGGGGAAAAAGACCAGGTTCCGCATCTAAAAAACTCCAGGAGAATATTCTGAACTGCCGTTACTGGGAACAGTCCAGAAGATGCCAAGTACCATCAAGATCATACGTTGTTTGAAGTGCAGCTGGTTTCACTAGCCATGCTGGCATGCCGGTTGCCGTAAATCCTTGATATCAGACGCCCACGTTCACGACGCTCGATTAGTTGCAAAAGGATACGTTCAGTTCACGTTCACCAGAAATATGAGCACGTTCAATGAACACTCTCTTTTAGCGCGTTCATGCACAACACTGTATGCATTGGGATGCATTGGATGCAGAAGTTTACACAGCTCCATGAAAGATCTTCTGCATCACTGATATCACTCAGGACAACCTATTCCCACCAATCGACATCCATTGCCAGGGGTGCATCAATTGCATGTGTCGTCTCCTTTCCGACAGGTAGCACCTGAACCATGGCATTTTTGTAATTGCAATCGAGATAGACCTATGGTTTTGGTGAACAACATGATGTGACAGTGCAGGATCGTGGCTGTAATTGTTTTGGTAAAATGTGATAGTGGAAAACAGGGTGTTATTGTTCTAGCAAAAAAAGTAGATTTCCACAGTTCTCTCTGGATAATCAAAATAAGTACCGTACTTCAGTCAATACTTTTCAGATTTGGTTGAATGAGATGGTTACTGGGACTGGGAGTTGGTAAGTTAGCACACAATAATTAGAAATGGGAGTACTAATTTACAGATGTGACCTGGGTCCCTATAACCATCTCTTTCATCCTGAGCTGCAAGGTAAACTGGTTTTAGGTTTGCTGTACTACACTAAAAGATGTTAAACAGCATCAATTTGCAAAAGACAAACTGTAATGTCACTCAGTATAAAACTGCATTATGATCCTGTTGGCTACCTTGCTCAGTTTTGACATAAAGTAAAATGTTCACATTATTTGAGACATTTGAAACTGTTTAAACTTTGGGAAGACAAACATGTGAGAGCAATTACTTAATTTAGTAGACTTTACTTTTCACAAGTGTTTAAAAAATTAAATAAAGGACAGACTTGAGTATATAGCTGAAAGTGTGTGTCTTTGCTTTGAGTATCTATGTCCACCAGTCTCTAAAGCCAGCTGCAGGTCTGGATCGGTGTTTCTTCAGAGCGATTCTTCCCTGCGATGGCTTAGGATCAGTTGTGATGTATGGAGAGGGTTGTTTAGGGTTATGCCGGTTTATTCACCAAATGTCTTGACTGCTTGCACCACTCCCACTTGAAAACCATCTCAACTGGAGAAGAAACATGAAAAATCAATTAACTGAAGAAACCTTTAAAATGATGACAATTAAGATGATGACAATTAAGATTAAGAGACACTCAAGCTTTGGGGATATGCCACTTGGCTCACAAGCTTCCCAACTATAGATATTCAAATTGTAAGGGGTAGCAGACATAGAACAAAACCATGTGGATTGTGAATTACAGTGGATGGTCCCTAACCATAGAAATGCAGTGAACAGTAAATAACAGTGGGGTTGCAGATGTTAGGCTAAAAGTAATCTCTCACTGAATAGATATGTTAGGTAAGTAGATGTACAAGGGACATTCACCCAGCATAGAGATTCTAATTGAGTATCAAGGGTTACAGACATGCAGACTATCCTTAAACGAACAGATACATGCTAGGTGATACGTGGCAGAAAGGAAATATTATAACCACTACTTCACAAAACAACATTAGGCCTTTGGTATACTCACAGACTGTCATCCTTGAGAGATATTAGCAGGTGGTGTGGCTGTAGCTACTTCCAGTTGATGTGGGTTGAGTTGTTATTTTGTATCTATGGAACAAAGACAACAATTGTGGGCAAAAATATAGCCACAAGCGGCCATGTAAGGGGTTCAAGCCTTTACTGACCCCTTATTACAATACAAACTGCTGAAATGGGTTTAGTTATCTATCAATGTAGTCCTGAGTTTCTTAAATCAAATGTAAAATATGTTGTTTATAGTTTGTAATGTGGAAAATATAAAAAGAAAATGTCCCGTTCAAATGTCCTATATCCATTTATTTCCATTTATTAGTGGTCTTATTCTTTCACCCTGTAATGGCAGTTTCCCCAATACTATATATTCCACCATGCCGGCCACAGATCATCAAAACTATTAAAATGACCTCTAAGTAGGCTAGGCTATTGCGCATTCAAGTTAAAATTATACTTCTGCGTCAAAGTCAAACATTTATTGTTCTGTGTTGGTGATTCTGCGCGTAGACCATCAAAACGCTAGATGACAGTCGCGTGCTTTGTTAGCACGGAAGTAATAACAACAGAAGTAGTAGTGTTTACATTCTCTGAAACTGAACTTCTGGGATATTTCTCACCACGTATTAAGTGACAATCTTCATAATTCGGAGATGAGGTGTCCTGCGAATAATATAAAATATATATGTAAACGTCCTCAGCAAGTCTCTCTTCGACCTGATGTGTTAGGTTTTCAACAAAGTGAGGTGAAAGTGACAAAGTAATCTGCTTGTAAAAACACTGTGTGCATTAGCAAGTTAGTATCTAGCGGGTGATGCTGGGCAGCATTTATGTACACAAGGAAGTTGGACCTAGATGAACACGCCCCTTTGTGGGACTGGGTGTCGACAGCAAGAAGGAGCCGAGGAGGGGCTCGGGGGAAAAGCTTAAGCGATGCTTAAAGAGCTCTTCTTTGGAGCGGTGAAAGCCTCTGGGGGATGGAAGATGCCATATCCCTGGCTCTATCTTCTCCGTAGAGCCATGGCATTTAAAGAAAATAAAAGAGAACAGCGGCGAACCACTCCTTTAAACAAAACAAACTACAGGCAACTGAATAATGGAAACACATTTTATTGTACAACAAAGTTAGTTGTAACTACACTCGTGGGTTATTGCGTGAATCATTGTCCTGTTGGTGCGCATCTTTACGCATGAAAAACATGGTGCCATCTCTTGAAACGTGAACTCAACTTTAAAAGGGGCATCATCTGCTCCTGGCAGAATATTTGGGATGTCATATATTCGTGCCTTGCGACTGCACCTCCCAGACATGAGCATCAGTTTCTTCTTGGGAGCGTTTTTGGTGCAGTCGATCTGAACTGTTCTCATCCATTGCAAAACTGTCAGTGTGCCATTGCGGGGGAGTGCTCTTCTTTTAAAGGGAACGAGAGGAGCTGATTTGACTGGCAGTGTTACCAAAATCCTGTCATGCCCCAGTGCACTAGAGTCATGGACTGGCACCAGCGCTTGCGCCTTGATTCACGAAAATAGGGCCCTTAATGTTCAAACCATCTCTTAAAGAGCCTTTTTCATTGCTCTCCCCAGGATAGAGACATGTAACATTTGAAAATGTGATACACTTTACTAACTTTACTAAGTTACAACTTAAATCAAATTGCATTTCATTCATATAAGACTACTTTTTATAAATACATTAAGTCAGCTTTTTTATGGTAGCATTCTATATTGACATAGGCCTATATATGATTTATATGCACATTGAAAACATCAATAATTTATCAGCAATCTCACCCACCCATTTCACATCTTATGTCATGCTTTCATGCAGGAGCAGCTACTATATAACTTACTATATTTCTGGTATTGCCCTGAACTGGTTTGCCTCTTACCTGGCAAACAGAACTTTTCCAGTTTCAATGGGTGAATTTGAGTCCTCATTAGCAATATTAAGATGTGGTATTCCCCCCCCAAATTATAATTTTCATCGTCTGCAGTTTTAATGTGTTTCTCTTAATGCAATTGCTTTGGGCCCTTGCGTTTGCACCTGTCGGCCACTGTACCTTACGTTCTGTCTCGTGCTCAAGATGTCTTGCTTTGAGCCAGATGAAGAATTGGAGGAGGCAGAAGTGGTTATTTTGGATACTTAAATAAACAAAATCCCGAATATAGAGCTTGAAATAATAACGCCAAGCCCTGTCCGAACCCAACTAATTCTGCTTCAATAAGGTTTCGTCAAGGAAAGAACCGTGTTTGCGTTGCCCCTCCAGCCGCGGACGCAACTCCTGCTAAGAAGCGAGAGTCCAAACCTGAAACTCAGATAACTTACACCTGATTGCCTTTCATAATATCCAGACCTCACTGGGTCCTGAAGGGGATTTCATTACATGCTGGTACCCAACCACCGGGGGCACTAGGAAATGCAGTACCATCTTGTCCATCTTGCTGTTGCAACTTCACCTAAGCTGAGTATTTACATTCAATAGATTTACTCTTATCATGTTGCAAGCTTTTTCGCAGTTAATGTGGATAATTGGTTGGTGGTTGGCTGAGCTTCATTTCCCGTTCAGGTTGTTTCCGTGGCTGTTTCTGTGAGTGTGTATTTTGACATATGCGTGGAGGTGCTGGCGAGCTGCTGGCTGTCACCTCTGTGCAAGGCAATGTGTTCAACATGCACGCACACATGGGCTGGGTACGTTTAGCGGCGTGGGATATTTGTCCTTTCATAAAAACAAATCAATACATTAAAATGCAGCTCATTGTATCGTGTATCTGCTCTTCTGAGAGCACTTGGCATTCTGCTCGACACCTCAAATAGGGCTTGCAACTGCAACATGCTTGTTGCTTTACATAGGTTAGGCACAATTAGTGGTGTAGGAGATATCTCTTGTATCAAGATACTACTTAGTGTCTTGCCACAATGCTCATTCAAGGGCGTGCCCGGCATGCGTGCTTAACTCACGCCTTCGAATGAGAAGGGCTTCATAAGCATCCAAGGGGAATTGCAACATGCGTGTGGCTTCAAATAGGTTAGGTACATGTATTATTAGGATGGTGGTCTGGTGTTGGTTCTGTTGTTTTGGGGGTTTCCTATGCGCTGCCTCCTAATTCAGGACTCAAGCAGGGAGCAATCTTGTACATAATATTCTACAAGGCCAAACCTACCCGGCACCACCGGCCTTAGACCCTCGAGGCTGCAGGGAAAAACATCCAAGAAAACCTTATTAGGTGAAAGAATTGAAGAAACCTTGGGTGGGCCAAGTCAAAGAGGAATCCCCCACCAGGACGGCTGAGCGGGGAACAGGTGCCGGGACAAACAGTGGAATGAACAGTAACATAGGCAGTGACAGTGACATAGGAAACAGATAAGGCGATAGAGGCAGAGAGATACGTATACTAACTACATCATATACCATACTACACATAAACGCATGTTTTTTGGACTGTGGGAGCAAACACGGGTAGAACATGCAAACTCCACACAGAAAGGACCAGGGTGGAGATTCAAACCCACAACCTTGTTGCTGAGAGGCCACAGTGCTAACCACTCAGCCACCATGCTGCCCATATATATATATACTGTATATATAGCCTGAGGCACATTGATTGACTAGAGATTTATGTTTCATTTATTGTATATTTGTCAGATCATTTGACGTTGCCTTTGCAGTTGTCACTATGATAACTGTTATAACCTTGCAACATGTCTTCAAGTAGTTGTATTTTATTTGGCCAGTTTAATCTATGTTCATCATTCATGTAATCACTATCATTATTATTAACTTTTATAATTAACTGCCTTGTCAACTGATACGGATTCATTGCTGTAGTCTGATTTCCATGACGATACATTTCCACTTGTGTATTTTAGAATAGCTGCTTGTTTTAAAGGCAAATTTATACCTCAAGGCAGAACTACGTTTTCCTCAGGATGTGGAATGCAATTAAAATATAATAATGAATAGAAAATCTCAAAGCTTCCAGGCCTGCACTGCTGTTCCAGCTATTCCATGACCGCTGCGTGCTCACTATGTTTTGCTGAACGCTTTGATATAAACTCAGTAGGAACAATCTACGTGACAGGTGGAGGATTTAATGCTTCACCATTTTAATTGTTTCTCTGGCCATCAAAGTCCTTAATGCTTAGGTCCAGGGGTTTATAATGGATAATCTGCTTAGAGATGTCTGCTGCTGTGTTTAATGTCATACATTCCTCCTGATCCATTCCACAGTTCCTCACATGGCATCAAATCAATAGCAACGAAGAGGGTCAGTGCAAGAAAGTTAGGCATCTTCATATCTAATTCGGAGTTAGCTTGCCAGCATACGTACTATAGAAGCCAGTTTAACTTTTACAGTTGATTTTGATACATTTGAAGTCAAGTTGTTGGCGTCCAGTTATAGGGATGCACTATTTTTGATGTAGCTGAGAAATGGCTGCATACACTAGCACCTGCCCTTTTGTCATAAGATCTAGAAGTGCCATTTGATTCATGATGTTTTTTCCCCATTGGGCAGTTAGTATTTACAGAACATCTGATGAACGCAGCCTCAGAATACTTGGACGGTCTACGTAGCCTATATACGTTTCAGGCAGTCGGTAATCTGAGATTTTATGTAGGCAGTATTGTATTGTATGCATTGTGTGAGTGTTACTGTGTTGAAAGGGCATGTTTTTTTATATTTCTCGATTCAACTATTGGAGATTGTGTTTGTCCAGTGTGTGCGAGAGCAGCGCTCCCTGCTAACTAGAGCTAGGTAATGCTCTAGTCACAGTTAAGTAAGCGAATACATTTTGAACACAATCAATCGTCATGATGGCAAAAACTATGAAAATAAGGCCCAGGTTGAATATAAACAGAGTTATTATTGCTATGGAACTATGATCATTGTGACCCATTGGCCTGTCAGTGATCACATCCAGTACAGAAAGTACTAGGTACAGTATGAATGATCCATCCACGAATCACTATTGGAACAATATTAATGATCCATCCATAAATTACTTTTTGGATCATTGAAGAAGCATCTGTATCCTTTAAAAAATGAATAAAACGTGTACAACACTAAAGTTGTAAAGCCTTTTAAATTGTTGGATTTAATTGCATAATGCTGAATGAAGAGTTTAATACATTACATTGTTAATTTGTGACAATTCCTAGCAATCAGGACCACATTAGACCCTTTTCTCTACCGTTAAGCTACTTGGGGATAATACGGGCTCCAGTGCAGCGGGTTCACTTATATGGAAGAGCTGATATACCTTTGTTTGTGACAGTCTGTTTATACCACTGTGGCTAAGCAACCTAGCAAACGCATTGTTTCTACCTGGCATCGGACACAGGTGCTGCTTCTGTGGACATTGACGCTGGCCGTAGTCCCATCTCTCCGCCTCATCTGTTTTCTTACCTCATTGTCCATGTCACTATCCATTTGATTGTTTTGTCCCAGCACCTATTGCACGCTCAGCTGTCCTGGTAGGGGATCCCTCTTTTGTTTCTTAATAAGGTTTTCTTGGGAGGTTGTACTTGTATGCATTGAGGGTCTACGGTTGGTGGAGCCGGGTAGGCTCGGCTATGTATTTAGGCTATGGTGACAAAACATCGGTTTAAAAGCCATGTGAGGCTTATTTTCCTCACTGGAATAATGGCACAGAGAGCGAAGAAAAGAAACGATTCTGCAACAGAAATAGAGGTGGGCCTGATTGAGTTTTGTACAGGCTGTTGGTGGTTGTTTGCTTTATGATGATCACCGACTGGAGGTCATAGTTTACCCTCCTTTTTATTTGCCACTACATCACTGTACATTAACTGAATGAAACCCCTTTCTGTTGACATAATTAAATTAGTTGTTTGACAGTGTTTTTATTGCTATGTGGGTACAGTTTATTGCACCTATTATATTTTGAAATCCAGCGATGCCGTGAAATTGCGGTGGGTTTCCGCCCACAGTCCAAAGACATGCTTTTTTGTGTAGTATGGTACATGATGTAATTAGTATATGATGTAGAATGTATATGTAGTATGTATATGATGGTAGGTAAGTCGCTTTGGATAAAACCGTCTGATAAATGCTGTAATGTAATGAAATTCCAGCTTGATGTCGGCTTGTGGCTTTTGTGCGGTTGGTTTGTCGCTCCAACATAGGTTCCAAATCATCTCTTAAATCAAGCAAAACATGTTTTGTCAAGCGGTATCTACTTACAAGCCATTCTGTGCTTTCAGCAAATAGATCAGCGGTCTCTGAAGATGCTCCCTGCGGAGCGCACGGTGTGCCAAATCTTCTTACATTCATTTAGAAAGACTTGTCATAAATGTCTTTTATAGATTTTGACACCAATTAGCCAGCGCTACATGGCTGTTTCTAAGTAGATGTAATTAATTACAATTTTACGTATATATACTTCACATATGTAGATGTCGAAATTGTTTGATGCGTCTGGTTGCGTTCACTCGCTGCAATGCTGTCCATTTGCAGTTTCTATTCTACCACTGGATGCTGTGCGTACGCGTGGTCAGACCTGAGCTTAAATGTAAGCACAGTCTTCAAGTTGATAATTTCCACACTTTGGGTAGAAGTGATCGTACGCCTGGAGTAGGCACAAATCTGTGTACGCACGCTTGATACATGATGGCCCTGGTCTTGTAGGCCTCGGTAATCACTTCCACTTAGCAGACACTTTTATCCAAAGCGACTTACATATCATCATATACATACTACATATACATCATCATATACTAATTACATGACATACATACTACATCATATACTATGTCAATCATACATCATATACTAACTACATCATATACATACTACACACAAGACAAGGCATGACCTCTTCTATGCTGACGTAAAAAGCCACTTTCAACTTCCTGTTGTTGTTTGTTTTTTACGAGAGCCTTTGTTTTCACTTGAGATAAAAATGTCTGGAAAGAGATAAATCATGTTTAATAAATCATGTTTAAGGACCTTCTCATATCCTACTTTCATCAAGTGCCACCGGAAAGCCTCTGATAACAATGGAGTTTGTTTGTCCTTTCAACATGCTATCTAGGCTTCAATCCGGTCACAGACTGGAAGTAAGCCTTGTATGTTTACAATGGCGGCTTTGCTGTGGTAGGTAGAGAGTATAGCAAGTGAGAGGTTTGCTGCAGTGTGATCTGGTGCCACTGTGCTTCAAGGCTTCAGCCGCCCGGTGTGAGCCTAGTACAGTAAGACCAACTTCAAAGAGGAGATTATTGGAAGGTGAATAAAAGCCCCAAGTCAGTCATTTGGCCCTGAATACCCCAAACTTAACTGCAGTATCAGCAATGGGAGAAAAAGTGGCTGGAGTAGTCGTTTTATTTTTTTACCCGACTTTACTTGCTCTGCCCCGCACATTGACATCAGGGCCAGGTGGATAGGGAGGAAGTCGAAGGAGAGAATGCAGTGTGCTTGATTTAACAGTAATTATGGAGGGGCTATTTACTCTGTCTCCCATCTCTGTCTACCCTGGGAAGCAGTAGCCACGCTTTAATCCCAACACCTGGTGATTATGTAACATGAGGAAGTGCCTATTAGAGATGGAGGGAAATTGCAGGGTGGGGTGGGATTGACAAGAGATGGAGTTTGGGGTAGTACAATTATGGAACAGGTTTTCAAGGCAATGGTGTTAAAAATGTTGAACTCTTTTCTTGCATAAAAAGGCAGGGAAAGACTTGCCAAAGGAGAAATATGAAGTAATTAGCTTTTTCTCGAGATTCCTGTAAGAATGTGAACATGTTGTAGTGAAGCAGAAGGATTCTTCATATATTGCCCCCTCGTCTTGCTCAGTCACTCGAGCACCATCAAGAAAATGTAGGCTACTGACATATATATGATATAAATCAATTGATGGAGATGCACACTTTATAATAGGTGTTCCATCTCCCTTTATGAGCTGAGTTCAGGTCTGTATCCATTCCTCCCAGCAGCTAAAACAGACTTTATGGACCACCTTTCCATCAGTCTCATTGGTATAACGTCAGTATGCCAATGGAACAACGTGTAGATCCAAGGAGGTGCTGGCCAAGAGATACATTCTCCCTATTCTCAAAGTAGGGGACTCGGATAGCCCTATTTCCCATTAGTGTGTGGTATTAACCGAAGCCCAAAGCCTGAACCATCAAAGAAAAAGATAATCCATATGCAGACTGTGATATTTTGATTTGAAACAGCCCAATTTGATCAATGCTAAGACACTTCATTGGATGACACACTTGCTGCCTTCTGTCAACACCGCAGAGGAATTGGAAATACACATTGATTGAGTCTGCCCAGACAGGAGTAGTTTGTTTGCCCTGGTAAGTGCTGCGGTGATTGAGCTGTGACAATCTGGCAACCCACTCCATCAACAGTTCTCTCCAGTCATGTGTCCCTAATTTTGGAGTCACATGAAATCACAAAGAGCCAGGATGGCGTGCATACATTATTCCAATCAGTCTTATCTGTTGTTATTTATTTTATTTATGCTTACTTTACACGACAGACAAATCCCTTCAATCATTAACTGATAGATAGCTAGATAGTTAGAATGTACTGTTACAATAATGGTCCTGCTCGGCATTCAGTTAAGTTACAGCAATATTTAATATGGTGATTATCATCTAGAGGAATTGTCACTTTAGTTGATATTGCTTAAACATACTGTACATGGCCAAATCACACGATCGGTAGCCTATGTGGTTACTGGTATGTGGTAATATTATGCAGCAGTGCACCATATTCTGCAGACTAAACAACGTGCTCCGATCAATGATCCTGTAGTGCCGCTCACTCAACCACATTGCTTGCATATACAGTGTTGGGCATGCCGAAACATGCAAGCGTGCATCTACTGTACTCAGACACAAGTGCACACACACACACACACACACACACACACACACAGCATCTCCAAAGACCTATCCGTCTTGCTGATGGAGGTGGTGTTGTTAGTTATAATGATGGAGAGGCCAGTGTAGGTGAGGCTAGCATGAGCAGTATCCTCCCCAGGCTTTTTGCAAACTCAGCACACCAACATGACAAAAATGTAGGGCAGAGAAGAGGCCACGGTGTACACAAGTCACAGTGGCGAGCAGAACAAAAGTGCAATGGAAGTAGTCTTTGACTCAATAACAGGCTGGCTACATTCAAGGTACAGTAGTTCTCAGAACAGGTCACATTTATAGGGGTAATGGAAAGTGACATTGCACTATATTTACAACGCAAAATGTAACTCCAGATGAAGAGTTTGGAGAAACCCAGACGGGTAGCCAGTTGATTATGTTAATGCTAAAGAAACTACTGAACATAGCAACTGTATCCTCTTGTATCTCTATTTAGATTTTCCATTTAATTCACAATTCACACAAGTGCTTTACCCCCCCCAGAGGAAGGAGGGGGTCACCTATGCAAATCCCCATCTTCATTATGTTTTGATGAAGGAAAAGAGGCACTGGCTGTGTTTGTGGGCACGTCAGCATTTGCAGAAGACTTCACAACATCGGCCCTGTTCCTCCGCGGCTAGCAGAGCAGTTCGGAAAAAAATCTGGTCTGTGAATTATTGAAGAACTAAAGGCGTCGTCTTTTTGACTAACATGAAACGAGGTTTTACTCGGCGTTCCTGGTGGTAGACGAATTGAGTCTTGCTGTGCAGGGATATGGATTTCACAGGGCTTATATGACTCTGTTTACTTGCGTCTTGGAGAGCAAGGTGGCAAAAAGAAATTGTGGGACATGGCAAATGAAAATAATAGCCCAGTGGCAAAAGTCTCCGAGCTATAAAAAGAAGACGGCTCAGGGGAGGAAGATGAGTAACAGTAGAGGAATTTCAAAGGCAAAAGGTCAGGAGTACTGTATTTTCAATCTTAACATGGCGAATGCGGTACAACACATATCAAGGGCACATTTTTGCCAATGATAACCCCTCAACAAGTGCAGAGGGAATATAGTGAAGAAAAGAAAGCGCTACCCTCAGCAAAAATGCACAATCCTTTTAGTCAGGCCTGAAAATGTCTGCCTAGGACGTCTTTGCACATGCAGATTTGTGTGTGTGTGCGTGTGTGCGTGTGTGTGTGTGCATCCATGCCCGTGACACAAATGATTATCTCCCCAAAGTAGTACCCTTTTCACTGCCTCTCTCCTCTAAAGATACAGCCACAGATACCGAGAAGTGCTCGTTTTTTCATCAATCGTCAATCGGAGTCGTTGAGTGTCGTGACATCACAAATCACGACAACATGCCTGCCAGTTTCCTAAGAGCCAATTTCCCTCCACAGCTCTGGAAGACCATAACCTAATAATGATGAAAACAGTGAGTCAAAGCTGTGACCTCCATTATCATTGTCAAGGGAGTCCATGACAATGATAATTACGCCTAAAAAAGGGAGTCCTTGACACTAGGGTAATCACTGCACTGAAATGCACCCTGGGTTATGAGGAAGGAGACATCCAATTCTTATGGAGGCTACAAGCAAATAAAACAACCCGCCCTTTAAGGCCTCTTCCTTCTAAATGGCGTAAGAGTACCATCTTATAGGCCCACGGGACACTTACAGGTACAGTGAAAATACAAATATAGAGATGGGATTGTGTTTTTAGTTGACATAAAATGAAGTTAATGGTTGTGATGTACTTTAATAAACAAAATAATTGCAATTGACATAAAATAGGTCCATACAACCTTACAGTGTTGATATCCATGCACCATGCGCTCGTGTGGCATAGCGTAGTACTGGGCTGTTTAGCTTCGCAACGCTTCATCTGTGAGGAATTGAGATGAGAGCACAAGGCTTTTTTCTTCCCACCATCTGCTCTGCGTCTCAGCAGTTTTAGCTGATTTATGGGACCCGCTGTCTCTGTACTTGGGCCCTCTGCTTTCCCTCCATTTCACAAATGTATGATGTTGAATTAAGAACAAGCAGTGACCGTCTCCCTCAGTCCTTTCTATTCCTGGAGAGCGAGGCGGTCGGTCGGACAGCGAGCTCTTACGCACGTTTCACTAGTAGCACTTTGTCAAGGAGCGAAATGGAAAGTAAACATGGAATTGGGCAGAAAATTAGGTCAGTAAATTCAGGGATGGCATTGCGTCACAGTGTGGGGAGCAAAGGGGAACGAAAATAACCCAATGCAGTGGGACGAAACCTCTCTCCACATAACGCCAGTGGTCCGGTCCCCCGAGAGGGCAGCAGCTGTTCTGTATTTCCGTCAGGAGAACCCAGAAAAACAAGCAGTGGCTGCAAAAACGGAAAGTTCTGTAGAAAAGGTAAGCGAAGCAATAACGGCTTGAACAAATGCAAATGTGCTGGCAAAACATTTTCCTTTATCTTTCTTTTTTTTCCAGGGGCTTAGTCTGTGAACTATACAA
>OMOT01068905.1:0-13504 GCA_900312575.1 Acanthochaenus luetkenii | reverse complement strand
CTACACTACACACCATCCATCCATTGTCTATACCCGCTTACTCCTATTCAGGGTCCCGGGGGGCTGGAGCCTATCCCAGCGTGCATTGGGCGGAAGGCAGGGAAACACCCTTGACAGATCGCCAGTCCATCACAGGGACAACACAGACAGCCAAACACAGTCACGCTCACATTCACACCTACAGGCAATTTACAGTCTCCAATTCACCTAACCTGCATGTCTTTGGACTGTGGCAGGAAACCGGAGCACCCAGCGGAAACCCACACAAACACGGGGAGAACATGCAAACTCCACACAGAAAGGACCAGGGCGGAGAGTCGAACCCATGACCTTCTTGCTGTGAGGCAACAGCACTAACCACTGCGCCACCGTGCCGCCTCTCATTTAAAAGTCTAGACACCAAAAATAAGACGCCCCTTTTCCAGATTTTTTGTTTAGGGAAAAAACCCTGTCTTATATTCGGCACAATACGGTACATCACACGTAGATGTCAAAAATGTTGATGCATGTGGTTGCATTCACTCGCTGCAATGCTTTCCATTTGCAGTTTCCCTATTCTACCACTGGATGCTGTGTGTATGCATGGTCAGACCTGTGCTTAAATGTAAGTACATTCTGAAGTACAAGTACATAAATTCCACACTTTGCGTAGAAGTGATCTTACGCCTGGAGTACGCACGCTTGGTAAATGAGGGCCCCAGTGTTCAAAAGATGGTGCAGCGGGGATGGAGTGGTCTGGGATTGAGATCTTGGCGGTGTATGGCAGCAA
The DNA here is from genome assembly GCA_900312575.1 of Acanthochaenus luetkenii. Lineage (NCBI taxonomy): Eukaryota > Metazoa > Chordata > Actinopteri > Beryciformes > Stephanoberycidae > Acanthochaenus > Acanthochaenus luetkenii. The sequence continues at coordinate 12,735 of OMOT01068905.1, read as the reverse complement.
TTCCTCCTCCTCTGCCCTCGGGGCGTGGGTTGTCCATGTATGAATATCCAGCAGGGGTGGTTTGATTTAGTGGCAGGTAATCCAGAGGTTTATGCCAAGTTTCAGTGAAGCAGAGTAAATCTAATTTATTTTCAGTGATGAATTCATTTAAGAATAAGACTTTTGTTATTGAGGGTTCTTGTGTTGAACAGGGACTGTTGTTTTGAAATTGGTGTGGGGGACTTGGGTATTGGGCGGAGATTGATAGCTTTCACGTGGGGATTGTTCTGATGACGTGTCACAGGGTGATTATTGTGATGACGGAAGGCGGAAAACAGTCATGCTCACCAATCAGAAGTGGCCAAAGACGAATGCGTATACACCCACCAACAAGCAGCACGTGAAACTCAAGGAAAGCGGTACATTCATGGTGCGGAAAAATTGCCTCCGCTGAGCCAGAACCAACGTTGAACATTTTAGTCCAGAAATAAAGCAGCACTTCGGTGGTATGGGAGTATTTTGGGTTCGAGACGACAGATGTGCAACAAAAGAAGGTATTGTCCAAGGCCTGTCATGGAACAGTCGCCATATCTCAAGGCAACACCACAAACCTATATCAGCACTTGAAAAAGCACCACAGGCAGCTATATGACGAGTGTATGGTCAAAAAGTCATGTGAAAGTAGTGATGCTCCCAGTCTAGTAAACAAACTACTAGTCGTTTGCGACTGTTACTCCACATGAAAAGGGCTCACAAAGGCACTGTGAGGTAACAAACGCCATAACGCACTACCTCGTTAAAGACAGTGTCTATTAACACCGTGACCAATGATGGGTCAGAACGCTGGATAAAATATATGCAATTCCCTCCCGCACATACTTCGGCCAAGTTGCCCTCCCAGAACTGTGCACGGCATGTAGGAGAGCTGTGGTCAAGCAGGACGACCGAGCCGTACATGAGTCTCACTGTACACATCATAAATTAGGACTTTCAGTTGAAGAGTCGCTGCCTGCAATCAACATAATTTCCTGTTGACCACACGGGAGACTGTTGCCCATGGACCAAGACAGTTTGTCCAGCTGGTGTCGGAAAGAAGAGGGCCAGACGTGCATCACCACTGATAACGGATCAAACTTTATGAAAGCTGTGGAAGTAAATCAATGGACCAGGCTTCAGTGTTTTGGCCACAGGCTGCTGGTAAGTGTAGGCCCTTCTCTCACTCTCCCGGTATGCGGGGGTATGTGTGAGTGTTGTGTTTGCTTGTTGTCTTCAGTGTTGTTTTTGCACTTTTGTCTTTTAGATATTATTGTTTGAAAGCACTTTGAGATGCATTGTTTGTATGATCAGTTCTACATAAATATTTATTATTATTATTATATATGCTAGTTATCAGCAAATAAATGCTCTAATTGAATGTGCAATATTTCGATATTTTTTGTGACATTTATATTCCTATTTCTATTATTTTGTCAAACAACCAGCCACCACTGCTGCCTCACTGCTGTTAACTAATACCAAGAGAGAAACATCTGATACTCAGCCAGAATACACACACATCAGATTGGTAACACACTTAAAACAGTTCCCTGTGAAGCATATGACTTTATGAAGTAATAAATGAGATATGATATCAATGCTTCATGCATCTTTCTTTGTTGTTAATCAGTCACTGTGTTAACGGTTTCTCTGATGCTGAACATTACCTTGAGATACAACAGCCTCAACCTTCACTTTGGTGGACTCCCCTGAGAATAAAGTGTGAAAGGTAGGGTCAATACAAGCAGAGTACAGTTTCTATATTAGGCTGTTTGTGAAGGGAGCACGCACACTTCAGCTAGCAAAACAAAACTCACTCGAGAATCACCAATTCCCCCAATGCCTGTATTTATAGTCAATCTTGTCAACAAGAGACCAGTTGAACTCAACAACAGACTCTACAGAAGCAAGCGATAGAACTGTCTCTCTCTAGATGCCAAATTAGGCTGTTTATCCAAGATGATCTGGAGGGTTTGTGGTTTGTGTGCACCTCGCAACTAAAAAGAACTCAAGAAACAAAACAGGACCTAAATGAAAACATACAGCTTCAGACAGTTCCCATCTACCTTTTTTCTTCTTCTGGCCCACAGGTGTGGGAGCTGCAGCAGCCTTGGGTTGCTCTGGGGGAGTGCTAGGAGCGTCCCCTCCTCCAGGACTGGCTGAGCCATCACTGGAAGTCTTGTCCTTCTTGCGTTGCTCACGCTTCTCCTTGTTGCTGACCTTGGTCTCCCACGTGCCTTAGAAATAACAGTGCAGAGTGCAGTGCGGAATGAATTGTACCACATGGGTATAGTATGGGATTAGTGGGGAAATATAGTATGGATTAGGGGGTTTAATGGAATAGACACAACTATCAAAATGTTTCTGTGGGAAAATGTAAGCTAAGCCTAGCCCGATTCTACCATGATAAACCAGTCTTTAAACAAAGCCACACTTGAATGCATTTTTAAAAAGGTGTCTATTTCCTAAGTAGTGCAATGACCTGATTTCTGACAATAGTGACATAACAAAAATCAATGGAGTTCTGCTTCATGAATGAGAATGGAGACAGAAATTAATAATATTAATAATAAGACCATGTAGAACAAAACACTTTCCAAAATGACCATATGATTCACAATATTTCACCTTCTTCTGGTTCTTTTCCAGCCGCAGTCTTGGTCTCCTTCACGGCCTGCTTGGCCTTCTTCTTGGACTTCTTTGTCTGGAAGAACAGAAATAGAGGGAGAAAGGGTAGGAAAGAAAGCCATTGTACCTCAAAGAGCGTGTGGTACGGTGAGGCCAGACTTGTAAAGAAACAGATGGAAGTTTAAGACTACAGAGGAGCCACTATACAGAAACACAGGATTTCACCTCTGGGAGCAGCGAATGGGCCTCATGTCGAGCCATAGATGGGTCAATCAAATCAGCAAGCTCAAGCCACGTCTATATATATATATAAAAGTGAAGTTACATACACTGTTGAATACTCCCTAAATCTGTAACATGGCACCATTGATCACATTATTACCTCTATCAATACATCTGCAACTCTGATGAGTAAATAAATGTGTCAGCCATGGAGGTCCATTGTGGTTTCTAGAAAGTGGCATTTGGTGAACTGATCACACCTGACACTGCCCTAAGCCAGGAGCCTTCCTACAGGATTATGCTGCATCTGCAAGTTAAGACCGTAACCCAACACTGGCAGCTGGTCTGGCTACATCATCACACGTTGACAGTGATAAAAGCATGGTGGAATCTCATCCGCCTCTCAATGTGAAGTGAAGAGGACCCACAAAATGTGCTGATAAGATTCACAAGCAATAGCAGTTAAACACACCCGTTTACACAAACCTTGGCATGGCACAACCTGCACAATTGAGAAAACAAGTTCAGGTCACACCATGTTCAGGTACGTGTCTTGCCATCTTGTTTTAGTACCGCTCTTTACATGGCTGCCTTACCTCTGCAACCTTCTCAGCCTTGACTTCTAGTGGAGGCGACTGGTGATGTGGCACTATCTGCTCTGACACGACGGCCTCTTCCGGTGGTTCAGCGACAGCTCTCCCATTTGGCTGGGCTGCCTGAGCTTTCTGGAAGTGAACAAGTGAGGACAAAAGGTTGAAGGCTATAATAAAGTCCAGATCAAGTACCTGGCGCAGTATTCTCGGTTTTCTATAGCAAGTATAATGTCTAACGTCACGAAAGTCCAGCCTAGCAAGGCCGGGCACTAGCTGCTTAAATTAGCAGCAAGCTAGCAGCTTATTAGCCACGATTCAACCGTTGTCAGTGAGATGTTAGCCAGATAGCTAGCCTCGCTAACAGTACTAAGCTAGGAAAAGATGAATCTTTACATGCCTTGTCTGCCTTCTTCTTCTTTTTCTTCTGCTCCTCGGATTTAAACACAGGCTTGGTTACGGCCGGGTTGGTCTGAATGCCGTCGTCCACAGTAGGCGGTTTCTTGAAGAGACCCCGACAGGCTGAGGCCCACAGAACCACCATTAGCACCAGCCCGATACACGCTGCTAAGAGGATCACCCATGGCGGAATGAGCTCAGGCTTCAGTCCCAAATCCACGCCGAGCTCGGAGTGCAGCAGCTCCAGGCCGCTGGACAACAACTCATTCAGTCGACTCGTAAGCAGCTCGACCTGCCGAGAGGCCGCGTCCTGCCACTGCTCCATTTCTATTGTTTTCCCCAACAGCAGACCGATTAGTCACGTTTGCTTGCCACTATTAGCTGCGCTAGCCTGCAATGCTAGCTAAAAATAACGGGACGCCTTCGACATGATGGAAAACAATAACGTCGTCACCAGCAACACCTGCCTAGCCTAACCGCTAGCTAACGTCACGAATCCAGAACTTCTGAACGTTGCGTTAACGGACTGATACCATCGTAAGACAGCGGAGTTGTTCGGGCTGACCGCCACAGTGAAGGCAGCCCGTGTGCAGCTTGACCGCGGGCAAAGCAGGCTCACCTCATATGGCTCGGTTTTGACTGGAGTACAAACGCCGCCTTCAGGGTTCGTCATAAGCTGTTACTTCCAAGTGTTAAAGGCGTAAATACAACTTGTAGCCTATACTTGTAGCATTTGTAGCTTGTAGCTTTTCGTTGGAAATAATAGTAACGTGGTCCCTGTGACAAAAGTACTTTTTTCATTTTAGAAATGAAACAGCACTTAGCTACTTTGTGTTGTAACGGTAAAATACAGAGGAGCTGATGTGCATTGCGCATGGGAATGTTTTAATTAGCCAAAAGTTGTATCGCTTTTGCTATCAGTTGTTGTCAGGACTTCCATGCTCTACGCCCCCTAAACATCACATTTCAACAACTTCTCTATGTCATATAGATTCCGACTCTCTGGGTCGTTCATGTGCGCTCTACTAGTCATTGCAATATTTCCTACACCACTTGAATGCAGCAGTAACAGTACGGGCAATGACAGCTCCAAAGAAAAGGGCGGGGCTATTGCGTCCCCACACCCTGATTGGCCAGAACTTAGATACAATAATCGATATTTATGGTATACTGTACATTCTTGCACTACTCCGTATATACATGTATTGTATGTTGATATTTTTGACACTATATTTACATTATTGCGCTACTACGTACTCGTATAAACATACATTTGTCTATATTTTTTGTACTTACATTTTAGTCCAACACTTTAATCATATTGATATTACTGTATTATGCTTACTTTTTATCTTAGATGTGTCTAGCAACTATACCAAGAAACATTCTTTGTATGTGCAAGGATACTTTGCCAATTTCTGATTTTGAACATAAAACTCATATGAATGTTCCTGGACAAATAATTTGTTTCCCTAAACCTTTGGAGTAACCTAACATCTGGTAACATTAATAACCTCCTCAGCAGGTTGATTCCCCAGGTAAAAATATAATCCTATGTAACTTTCACGTTTAATTTTCATGATGTTTTACACTTGTTGATTACATAAGCCATTTGAAATGTCAGATGACCTACTGTAAATGTAAAACAAGACATGTATATGAATCCAGAGAAGTGTGTGAAGTAATATAATGTCTCTGTGAGTGTAACAGTTCAACTGGGGAAAAATCTGTTTTTATGTGTTGTTCTTTTGGTCATGATTGACCGAAGCCGCTTCCCAGGGGCTTGAAGGACGTGGTGGCCAGGGTGTGATGGGTCTGGGATGATTTCGGTTGCGTGTTTCCTGGACGGATTCAATGATGGCCGTGTAGAATTGAACCTTCATAGCCTGCGGCAGTTTCAATTCAGGAACAAAACCTTGTCTCCTTGTTAGTTGAGGCATCGTGCTGACGATTTACATTCATGGAACCACAGTTGTCTGTAATATAATTAAACAATACTGTGTCTTGAATGGGTAACCAAGGATGAGGCTGCGAACTGACAACATTGATGATTTGTATCATCATATAATTACATCTTTAATATGAAATAATCTGTTAAATCAATTGATCTCTATTTGAAAAACAACTTGACAGCTCAATGAAATTCAAAGGCACAGCTTTATTTTGAACTTTCAGGAGCACAACATCCACTGGTTGACATCGGCGTTGTAGGTTTAGATGTCATCATCATCAGACACTGTCCCAGTCAGATGAGGCGTCACTGATGTCGCCCCACCATCTGAATCACTTGGAGTCACAGTGCTCTTCCTCCTCCTCCCTCTTTCTTTTCTTTGACACTTAATCTTCATCCAGAAAGGCTGCTACAGCCACAGCAGCAGGGGCACCATCGTAATCATCATCTTCCAGGTTATCCATGCCATTATCTGGCAGCTGGAGAAGCAGGGGGCCAGGCGCTGCAGCGATGACAACATATTACCCATGGCCATTCTGTGGCACAGGAAGAACCTGCAAAGATTAGACAGGAAATTATGTCGCTAGTTTCATTTGTTCTTTTTAAATGAGTAACACGTTGACAAACGTTGTCTTGGGGAGATACCAGCAAACATCATGTGTGCATATGAGTGAAGTTCTTACCATGATGAACTCAAACATAGGTAGATTACCAGTTATATTGCATTCAGATGAGTATGACATGGGGGTCCCAGGTTGGATTTGAACCCACAGCGTTGCAGTATTTAATTGTCAAACCCAATAAGCGAGAGATTTTTTGATGTCATAATAATAATGAACATTACCATAATATGTGGCTTTTTTAAACTGTAAAGGCTGCATTATACTGCACAGCAGCCATACATAAGACTAAACTGGGCACTGCAAAGGGTCACCTTTCATTGTGACTGCACAAGGTAGGTATGTGTCAAAACACTTCTATAGACCTATATTTTAATAACATACTAACATTTAGACCCAAGATGTTCCTTCGTTATTCTGACTCTTTGTAAATTGGAAGGATTCATGGGAACTGGAGGGAATAAAATCACTGTGCAATACCACGCATAGCCACAGGGGGCCGCCAAATTGCAAAAGTGACAGTGTAACACAGCCTTGTTCACTTGTTATTTACCACAACCATGTACTGCATACTGCCTCAATGTACATTTCCACACCCAATTCACTTTCTATGTAATCGGACGTGCAACGCATTCTGGTAGCGCTGCGGCGCATTTTGAGAGACAGCGCGGTGCTTTGGGCTGCTCCACATTGAATAAAGTTGAGGTCTAGGCTGCGTTTCAATAGTCTTAACAGGCCCTCGTCCACTTCCCTCAGGGAATCCCCACCGTCATCTTAAGTGCCGTTCCATTACTCTGATAACTCAAGTGAACTTTCTGAGATTGACCCGAGGGAGCGAGTCAACAACAATGTAGACTTCAGGAGTGCATCTTGTCCAGAATTCATTGTGATCATTGGTCAGTTCCTGTGCATGACCCACCATGGTGGAACAAGTGATATATATATAAAGTGTAAGTTACGGTGGCCCTGAGGGTCAAAACACTACATTTCAGAAAACACAACAGAATTTCACAAAACAGTACAGTTCACTAAACAACATTTCAAGCCGTCGACCAGCAGCCTGAAGTCCTCGGCTGTCAGGTCCTCCAGGGAGTTCTTAGGAAGCACATCCAGCAGACCCTTCCTCATCGCCTTGGAGACATAAGCCCAACAGATAACTGGTGTGAACACCCAGTCTTCTCCTGTTGGCCACTGCACTGGAGTAGCAGGGTGTAAGTGCCTTGGTCAAGGGCAGACTTGATGGATGCGGGTAGGTTTCATCCACTTAACCCCACCCAGATTTTCCCAGTCAACTAGTCTGTTGAAACAGATTTGAACAGTGAGAACGGCAACGGAGACCTTGCAGGATCTTTTAAATGGTAAAAATACTGCATGCCCCTGACTGTCTCCCCATTGATGAAACACGCACGCACATAAATCCCTTTGTCTGCGCCATCGATATAACTAATCTACATTTACCCTGGAGCCGTTTGGAAATAGCTAACTGCAGACGAGAGGCAAGCTATTGTCATTTCATTTAGTGTCCTTGCTTGTATGCATGGATGTATTAAGGTATGGATGACAGTAAGGTTCATAGTTTACGGTAGCAGCTGATGCACAAGTACACTTGCGCGTTCAAGTTTGTTGGCACCAGCTCTAGCTTCGGGAATCTACATGAAAACAGGGTCCTGTACCATTTATGGACAGAAAGTCATGGGTCAAATGTTTCAGTTCCTGACAGACAATGTTCCCCACAGGCTGCATTCGCCGTCCGGCTAAACTAGGCTAGTTTTTCCTAGAAAATGAAACATCTACATTTCACATGGGATATATTCCCCAAGTCCACATGGACAGAGGATGGCAACATTGACACATTTGCATTTCATTGAAGTGTAATGTAGGTGGCCTGTGCTGTCCAAGAATGGCTTCTTTGGCTCTAAGGTATTTACAGTCCAATATATTTTTATGGAAAAAGCCAAAGCATAACATTCATGTATTCACTGTTGTATAAGTCTCCGTAAGGAGAGGGTCACCGCTTTTGTTACGATACATTTATGAATTATATCTGTTCAATCAAGTCCAATTTTGGTGGCCAACACATCAAACATTTCAAGTACATTTTTCCACAATCACAAAAGCATCAGTGCTTTAACATAACATTAGTTTATTCTTGTCACACTGTTAAAATGGTCCAAAATATGCACATAACAAGCTTTCATTTTGAACACATCAGACAAGAGCCTTCACTATTTGGCCACTTGTTGTAGTTTTGTTTGATTCAGTTTGGTATCAGATAATAGAACATGATTGAACCTGACTGTACAGTGAGATTAATATGACGTTGTCTAATCAAATCTTCATCAATAAAGAAAAGCATGGAGGGAATTATTTCCATTACTTGTTGCAACATTTGTCAAAAAGGTAAGCTGCCTTCTCTCACACTGTCATTAAGTAAGGGTTAGTGTATATAATGTAACATTAATTCCCTACCAACGCCTGTGGTAGGCTATTCTAAAATAAACATACAGGTAGTACTGTGAATAAACTTTTAGAGTCCAATGTCAGGACTATACACTATTCAAGCTGAGATGAGCAAGAGATTTAAGCAATGAAAAATAAAGACCAGATAACTAATTTGCATCCAAGTTTATTTTGAAATTCCCTACTCCCCCTATACAAGAAAAAATGACTTTCCACAAAGGCAGCACTGAACTGTCAGTGATAGTTTTTTTTTTTTTCAGGGCAGGAAAAAAAAAACATTATAATCACAGTGTGTATTATTTTCTTCTTCTATTTTAAATACTTCTACTGCTGTCATCTTTGGCTGGGTTTTGGCGGACAGTTTGCTGCCAAGCCAAATTCCTGGGAAGTAAAGGTCAAGCCAATAGAGCAGAGCTGTGGGCTTTACATCTTTACAATGCCAATGCAGGAATGTTCTGGACCGTATACCTCTTCATAAACACACAAAAAATAAAATAAAATAAAAAGAACAAGCCGTTTGTGTTCACAACACAAACTAATATTACCGCCAGGGGAGATAGTGACAGTATGTTGAATTTCATAAAATTGTATAGACAAAAAATAAATCTACAAAAATGGAGCTAGGTAAGTATTACACAACGGTAAACATGTTTCTCTGTATGTTTTTTTTCTTCTTCTGTCGAACATCTACACAAAACCAAAATTCTTGGTCTTAATGGCTAGCAGGAGTTTCTGTTTGAGAATCTGTTTGGAAGAATAGAGTGGCACGTAGAGACGCGAGATGCAGGTGTTAGCTGTGGGGAGGTGCTGGTCGTCTGGTGGCCGGATGGTGATGGAGGGCATCGGCTGGAAACCCTCCTCACTGGCTGGCAGAGATGGGCTGGAGGTCCAGAAGTACACCTGAGGAGGAGAGGAAAATTATTTAAGTAGAGTCACAATTGACATGTTTCCATCCAACTGGCAACTGAATTTTAAGCAAATTAAGTGTTTCCATCATTCTGGTTTTTGGCTGGTAAAACGTGCGTCTGAGAGATAAAAATATAGTCTGCCAAAATGTCAGGTGGAAAATATGACAATTAAATAAACAGTAACAAGCCGATTCTGCCTTCAAATGCTGTCGGAATCATTGCAATTATGGGTAGAGCATGCTTAAATTACCCAATAAAGTGGTAAATACAAACGGGAAAGTCAAATTTGACATGATACCAAATATGCCAAGATGTGACGCATAAGCTTTACACCTACTTTTAGCCAATAAACGTATTAAAACATAAATTACAAAACTGATTAGAATATTCGCCTCTTCATTCTGCTGTTGCAGCACAAAGTAGCTCTGTACCACTTGGTTTCTAAAATAGTCACACAAAAAAAGCTATTTTTGTTTCAGGGTCCGATTTGTTATTTATGACTAAAAAGTACTTGAATACACGACGAGTTGTATTTACAACTGTCAAACTAGGAAGTATGAGCTTACGAGGAACGCATGAAGGCAGAAAAACTCCACCAGATCACTGACATCCAAAATAAATAAAGATTCCTTTCTGTTGACTCGACTGTAAATAAAAAGCTTTTTTTTAATTTATTGATCACTGCATTTGGTTTGAATTGTTTATTGCTATTAACATTTATTCTAGCCTATTTAAAATGTGTCCGGTAAATGCTGCATTTTATATTCGATAAATGTGTTTCCATCCCCAATTAATTTCTTTATTGTTAAAAAAAAACAACAAACAAACAAACAAAAACGTTCCACCTCAAGTGAGCATAAAAGCTGACATTTTATTCAAATTTGCAGTTTTCATTCAGATTTTCTGACTAGATTAGAAAATTGAGAATGTTGAACATTGAATTGGTCATAGCTTTTTTGTATTCGGGGATATTTGTGATGAAAAAGACTTACCAGATCTTGCCTCTCAGTCATGCTCATCTTCTCGACTATGGACCAAAACCAGCGTTTAAACTGCAGCAGCTTGTCTGCGTTTTCCCCTGTTGGATGAAGCAAATACAAAATCTTTGCCCACTATACTAATAGCAAAAAATTTACACCTGAAAATCTTCTTGCAAATCTGCTGAGTAACATTAAAACAACTATATGGAAGAGAGGCACACAGATAACATAGAAAGATAATCCTGACAGCAGCATACCAGACTCATCATTGAAGGAGGTGAAGCTGATGAGCATCTGGACGTTGACCTCTCCACAGCCGTTGACCAGCAGCCTGAAGTCCTCGGCTGTCAGGTCCTCCAGGGAGTTCTTAGGAAGCACATCCAGCAGACCCTTCCTCATCGCCTTGGAGAGACATAAGCCCAACACATAACTGGTGTGAATATTTTTCATGTCTGTGTCTTTGGAGGAAAGAGTGCCTGGAGCTCATTTATTAATGGCTAAACTGCCGTTCTCAGATGCAAGGTTGAAAAAGTTGTATATACTGGTAGTGTTTATTTTAGGGCCCGACCGATATGAAATATTTGTCGCTATATGATACGAATTATAAGGAACAAAAAAAAAATCCAATAACTGAATCATCTGCTGATATTTTTTCAGCTTTGGTCAAAACAGCCACTAATAGTTTGTGAATCAGCACTTTATTTAGTCGTTTACGTACAAAAACATAAAATGAACTCTGAAATGAGAGCAAATATATCACACATTTTTTTGGATACCCTGCTTCATATAAAACAAGAATAGAAATAAAACAAACCTCTAACAGTCTTTAAAATAAATAACATGAACTTTGACAAGAGCAAATTTAGTGCAATAAAAAACATGTAAATAAACATTTTACATAACTTTCTTCATATAAGAATGTAATGACCAATGACCCATCCTCTGAAAGGTCTCAGCCAACAGAATCGATTGGTGTATAGGGAGCCGAAGTTGACGTAATTTCCATTAACCCTCTGGATGACTTTACCCTATCTCAATGTATGGGAGGTTACTTTATATAAGCAACTAAAAAGCATATGGCTTTGATTTCAAAATAGTAGGAGGCATCAACACATTTCGCTTGGCTTAATTTCACAAAAATTCATTCAGTATTGTTTTACATAAGGAGAAAATTAGTTACCGTACTTCACTACCCGGCAGGCTTTTAGCTAGTTCCATCTCATGCAAAGGGAAGAAGCTTTTATAACATTTTTATTTAACCAGGTAGAAATCGCTTTTACAATACTGACCTGGCCAAGAAGGCAGCATAGTTACACATCGGGGCAGACAACCAATACATAACATGCAAAACTACCACCGTATTTTCCGCACTATAAGGCGCACTTAAAAGCCTATAATTTTCTCAAACCACGACAGTGCGCTTTATAATACGGTGCGCTTTATGCATGGATTAATTATGGTCCATGACTGACCTCGAAGCGATTTTGTGTGGTACACGGCGCTCACAAAATGTTTTGGTAAACTATAAAGCCGCACCGCTAGCAGCATTACGGTAATGGGGGCGGAGTTACATACGTACTGGGCGTACTCTATTCTCCAGTGTGTTCGGGTCACAAAGGACAAAATGGCACCCAGTAAGAGACACCCGTACACCGCTGAGTTCAAGCTCAAGGCTATCAGCCACGCGGTTGAACATGGGAATAGGGCAGCTGCGAGAGAATTCACCATTAATGAATCAATGGTACGGAACTGGAGGAAGCAAGAAGATGACCGGAGCCAAATAAAGAAGACCACACAGAGTTTCCGAGGGAACAAAGCGAGATGGCCACAGTTAGAGGACAAAATTGAACAGTGGGTTATCGAACAGAGAGCAGCAGGTAGAAGCGTCTCTACAGTCTCTATTCGACTGAAGGCAACAGCGTTCAAAGATGAGTGAGTGGCATGAATATCGCTGAATTTCGA
>OMOT01068878.1:0-15113 GCA_900312575.1 Acanthochaenus luetkenii | reverse complement strand
AAAATCACTGTCTGCAAGCAGCATGAATGGAAGAGAGAGAGGAGGAGGAGGAGAGAGAGGAAGAGGAATGAATAATGGTTACCAGCGCTTCCAATCAGAGAGCCAAGACAGATGGAGGGAGGTGTGTTTCAACTGTGGCTCTACAGATCATTGGTACAGAGACTGGCCACACCCCAAGACACTGGAGAGGAGAAAAGGGGGCGTGGAATGCAGAGACGAAGAGGACGACCATCCAGCTGACTGGCTGGAGGCGGGATATGCAGAGAGGGCGGAGATGAGCACACTGAGAACAGAAGTCAGAGAAGTATCACACACCCACATTCACATGCACACCGCAATGAAGAAATGCTTGCTACTAACCCAAGGACACACACACACATTTGATGACACATCCAACAGTGCACTGATAGCTGAAGTTATAGAAGAATTGCTTGCTGCTGATAAATGCAATGAAGAACAGCTTACACATAGTCGCTCACATATAGGCTGGAAAAATGCAATGCACATATGTTTACAAAACAAAGAGAGATTTTGTTGTGTTGACATAATACAATTATATCAAAAGGGGGGATATCAAAAATCTCCTATCTGGTTGTGCTGCATCTCAAAGTAAGTAGCCACTTGCAGTCTGAGGGCCTGCTAAGCTGGCTGCAACTAACAGTTGTGACACAATACAGAAGATATGACATGATAGAATCATGTCAAAAGGGGGAAATTTTATAATTGGCTTTATGTTGAAACATCATGTATACTTATTCTGTATTTTGCTTTATGTTGAAACATCATGTATACTTATTACTTTTCCACTGAGCTCTTATCACACAAAGTATGTCCTTGGAGGGTCTGGAACTATAAGATAAGCATAACTGGTTAGAACTTGTCTGTAGAACAGAAACTAATGAAAAAATCTATCTTGTAAGGAGGGTCTGTTACATTAGATACACGCCCACAACAACACACACACACGTTGTTTAATACATTCAAAGAACAAAGCGTGGACAGTGGTTGGCTTGTCTACATCACTTGTCATTGGCCAATCACATCTGTATGGGGCCCGGCCCAAGAAGATAACTGAAACATTTCCGGAAATCAGGGCTTATTCTGACTGAGATCCTGCGGGAGCTCCGTCACTCTGAACCCAGCGTTGTATTACCTTACATGTGACCATAATAAATACTTCGTTTGTGACCTGAAGATTCCTCCGGTTTGTTCTTGGGCTTCCAACTAAAGAATCGGGGCTAACAAAGGATTCACTTCCTGAATTGAAACTGAATCGGCCAAAACACCAAAGAATTGACCCAACCCTGTTTTATCAGGCAGGTTGAAGCATGATACAGCATAAATGTCAAATATCGAGCTACACAAATGGATGCAAATGTACGGTTTGCTCTATTCAATAATCTGTTTATATTGTTCTTTTTCAGCCTATGTATGAGCAAAAGTCTATGGATGAACTGTGCTGTTCTTAGGTGTGGGTGGGTGTGATGTGTAGGAGGGAGGGATGTGGTTGGACAAGAGGTTTGTTTAGTAAACAAGAATGCACTAGTGTGCGAGGGAGTGAAGGATGTAGGAGGTGGCTTGAGTCAGGTGTGGGTGGATTGGAAGAACATAAATGTTGCTTTAAAGCCCTAATCCACTGTTTATATTTTAAAAATCCATTGAATTTGTAAGTATAGTCACGTTCAGTTGTTTGACAAGAGTGAAAATTGAAAATAACCAACATAAACTTTTTATAGTCCTTCAAAATACATGTAAAACATTGCCTGTATGAGAAACAATGGGGCTAAAGTGTTTCAATTTGTCATTTTGGATTGGGGTTTTATTGCTGATGATGGTCATGGTGAGGATGATGATGAGTGGAAATGGGGTGGAGAAGGAGAGGGGTGGTGATAGTACTGTACCATTAGATGGAGGTGAATAGCCTTTTTAGGTTTGAATATCCAGCATCCCAACCACATCGCTCCACCCATCGGCCAATGATGTTGCAGCAATAGCCAGGACTTATAGTCGTGTTTAATTTGGTGTTGGTGATATTGGCCAGAAGTTGAGTTGGAGCCAACAATTCGCAACTACTGTCAATATACTATAGGCTAGTCTGTTTCAGTCGCTCAACTCAGAAAATGAATCTACATGCAGTAAGTTTTTGAAGTTGCATCCAGACACACGCAACAATTGTGTTATACGTTGAAAATTAAACATATAATTAAAGGCCAAATATTATATAGAATATGTGTGAATATCTAAATATACTGTATATATATCCCCAGTCACTATTTCATTCCTGCAATGTTTTTTTTGCAAAGACGATAATTTTGTTTGTTTTATTTTTGCACTGGTTCTGTGTTTGATATATATACTGTACCCTTCCTGCTTTGAGATGATGACTGAACCGACACACTAACTGGTGTTTTCATGTAAAGAGACAAAAGACAGTGAGAGAACAATAAATATGTTGAACAGAGTGGTGTGCCGTGTCACTGGTTGATTTTTTACAAATCATACTGGCATTACTGATTTTCCTCATGACTTTTGATGCTTTTGTCCAAAGCGTACATTTTGTCAGCAGTAATCCAACCAACCATATAGCACAGTCTTCATCAGCTAAGCCTTCAATAGGAAGAAGTGGCATTTATAGAGTCAGAAGGATTAGATTTTATTAAGGTGAGTAGAAGTGACCCGTACATATATATTAGGTGAGTTCAAGTAGGGTCCATGTGTAATCGTTCCACTATTGTTGTGCCAGGGATGAGAAGAGTCAAGCTTGTGATGAGCTACTTTTGAGTCCACGTAGCGATGGGGGGGCTAGGTGACCTGCAAGACTGGAGGAGCGTAGCGGAAGAGCTGGAGTTTGGAACCTGACCAGGGATTGTAGATAAGGAGGGGCACTTCCATGTACTGCCCTCTAGGACAGTACCAGTGTCTTAAATTTGATGTGAGCAGAGATGAGAAGGCAATGAAGTGACATGGGAACATTTGGGTTGGTTGAACATCCAGCCGTGCCGCAGCATTCTGGGTGAGCTGTAGAGGTCTGGTGGCAGAGGCGGGTAGCCCGGCCAGAGGAGCTTTGCAGTAGTGTAGGCAGGAAATGACAAGTGTTTGGACCAGGACTTGTGCCGCTTCCCTCGTAAGGAACAGGTGGATTCTGCGGATGTTGTAGATGGAAAACCTGCAGGAGCGGGTTGTCACCAATGTTGGCAGAGTAGGACAGCTGGCCGTTCATTTTCACCCCAAGGCAGTCAGTGAGGGCAACACTGGTATTCTCAATGGTGATGAGAAGTCAGTGAGGACAGTTTTTTCCGGGGGATGCCGGTGTTGAGAGAGCATGGTCTGGATAAAGATCCGCTCCATGCGACTTGGTATGAGCGGTTAGTCAAGTAGGAAGCAATCCAGGTGTGCAGATCCTGTAATGCCAAGTTCAGAGGATGGAGAGAAGGATTTGGTGGTCAACAGTGTCAAAAGTCAAGCACACAAGTCAAGGAGAATGAGGACAGAGGAGAGCGGTCTCAGTAGAGTGAGAAGCCTTGAAGACGGATTGAAGAGGGTCCATGAGGTCGTTCTGAGAGAGATATAGAGTTGATTGGAAACTGCTTGCTCAAGGGTTTTTGATAGAAAGGAGAGAAGAGATGCAGGTATGTAGTGGATGGCAGCAGGGTTGAGGGAATGTTTCTTAAGTAGAGGCGTGTCTTTAAAGGAACAGGTACGTGGCCTAACCACAGGGAGGAATTGATGAAGGTGAGGAAGGGTGTGATGTCAGTACAGATGGTTTGGAGTGGAAGGGATAGACTCGAGGGGACAGGTGGTGGCTCGGTTTGAGTGTGATTACATCTACTGGGGAGAGAGGAGTGAAGGATGCAAGCCTAGGGTGGGGAGGTAGGTAAGTAAGGAATGGTGTTATTAGTGTCATGAGGTTGGAAGGAGCAGCTGATGTCCTCCACCTTCTTAGCAAAGTAGGTGACAACATCATCAGCTGAGAGGGAAGAGGTAGGGGCAGGTGGGTTGAGGAGGGAGGAGAAAGTGGAGAACAGTTTATTGGGGTTGGAGGCAGATACATGGATTTCAGTCATGTAGATGGAAGTCTTATCTGCTGACACAGCAGATGTGTAGTTGGAGAGGAGAAGGTGGTAGGCAGTGAGGTCGTGGGGCTCTCAGATTTTCTCAATTTCTTCTCAGCTGCCTGAAGCTGTGTTCAGTGAGTTTGCAGAGATTCAGATAGCCAAGGGGCGGGTGGAGAGGATCGAGCGGGTTTTGTGGTGAGTGGACAGAGAGAGTCTAGAGAGGAGGGAATAGTAGAGGAGGCGTCGTCGTTGGACAGAAGAGAGAACTGCTCAGCAGGGGGGAGAGAGGAAAGAATAGCAGAAGAGAGCAAGGTAGGTGAGAGGGTTTTTAGGTTGCATCGGGTTGTAATGGTGTGAGTGGATGCTGAATGGGAGGAGGAGGATGAGATGGTAAGGGAGAAGGATACAAAGTGGTGGTCGGATACAGGAAGAGGGGTGACGGTAATGTTGGAGGTGCAGCAGGATCTGGTGAAGATAAGGTCAAGCAGGTTCCCTGCCTTGTGAGTCGGAGGAGATTGAGAGAGAGTGATGTCAAAAGACGAGAAAAATGTTTTTAAAAAGCTAAAGATTGCAGTCACTCTGGCTGGATGTTAATGTCACCTAGAAGAACGAGTGGAGTGCCGTCTTCAGGAAAGAAGGTGAGAAGGACATCAATCTCATCAAGGAAGTTTCCAAGCTGACCAGGGTGCCAACAGATCGCCACAATGTTAGCTTGACAGGAAGAGATACAGAAACTGCATGGAATTAGAAAGTGGATATTCAAAGGTATGAAGGAGGAAGGATAGTATAGGTCCACGAGGAGACCTGTGCCTCCCTCACAGCCGGAGGCTCTAGGGGTGTCGGAGAAAGAGTAAGCAGCCGAGAGGGCTGCTGGAGTGACAGTATTTCCAGGTATGATCCACGTTTCTGTGAGGACCAGGAAGTGGAGTGATTCAGACAAGACATAGGCTGACATGGTCTCACTTTTCGTCACTGTTCTCTGGCAGTTCCAGAGTCCTCCAGCAATTGTATGATAAGGACTAATGGAGCGAATCAAGTAAATCAGGTTAGAGAGGTTCCTACACCTGAAAGGGGTGCCATGTCTATGGGCCCTATGAGCTGCTGTTAAGACAGGGTTAGAAGATAGATGCATAATATAGTGGACAGGAAAGCAAGAAGTAGGAACAGTAGTGTAAGGTACAAGATTATTCCTAAACAACCCTGGCCGTGTGTCCCTATTCTGTGGCCTACCCTCAATGGACTCCCGCAGATCGACTCCCTTGTCTTTCTGCGCCCGGAGTCTTCATGCGTTGAGGCTGACGCTGTACAATTACTGGGTCCAACAAGTTTCAGCACCTACCTCAACACCAGTTTCACCTCAACTTAGACAACTAGATGAACCAAACTAACCAAATTAAACACAGATTTAACTAACAAAGAAGGATAGCAGAATAACAAACTCTGACACACTCGCAGCTGGTTGGAGTGTTCACGCGACCGGAGATAACAGAACGACTGTCCACACACAATTCCAAATACACAACAGTTTAATGACTGTTTGTTGGAGGGAAAAGATTAGTCTCTTACACACAGGCAGGGCGTTAGAGTGGTCAAAGTCCAGGTTCTTGTACTCACACACTCGCTTCCTCCTACGTCCCGTGTGTGTGTGTGTGTGTGCCCTCCTTCACCTCTCCCCTCCTATATCCCCACCGTCTGACACCAAACAATTATCTCACCTACTGCTACTAGATCCCAACAAAAGTGCTCCACTGAAGCAAGCCTAAACAAACAGAAGATTCAACGCTGCAGACAAAATACATCTACCCACAACTTCAGTTCAATCCATTGATTAATCAAAAACCTCCAATCTAAATTCTTTTGTATTCTTTCCAATGCATCTAAAACATTCTGACTCACATCTTAGTCTGTTCAAAAGTATCCATTGTGACAAAGATGTTGTTGCTCTTATCCTTTTTTAGTTTAATGTGTTCTACCCCCTAGTTCAGCCTCATGACAACACTGTCCATGTCTGAAAGCTCATACTGTGTACTGCCTTTGCCAAAAGAATACATGAAATCTATCAGCATGTTAGTCCATGCACAAAATGCAGGATCAACATCTGCAATTGTGTGTAGTGTATTCCCCCACCAGTTATTTTTAATGGTGATCCACTGCTATTAACTTAAACGCAATGTGATATGTTATTGATCCCTGTGGGGAAATTCTCTTTTCTGTTGAGGTCAGCCCATACGGAAATGTAATATATGTACAGTACATATAGGGTATTTCCATATATGGCATTAATGGACATGGGAATGCCATATATCCCTCCTG
Source organism: Acanthochaenus luetkenii (assembly GCA_900312575.1). Classification (NCBI taxonomy): domain Eukaryota; kingdom Metazoa; phylum Chordata; class Actinopteri; order Beryciformes; family Stephanoberycidae; genus Acanthochaenus; species Acanthochaenus luetkenii. The sequence continues at coordinate 8,745 of OMOT01068878.1, read as the reverse complement.
TTCTGTTCATTTCAGCTTAATTATCCTAATGTTCCTGGTCAAAAATGGCAGATCCATTTTAGATTATCATAAAACCATAAAAATACATATATTATAATCTAATGTGTTATATCATTTGATCAAGTCAAATGTTTGTGAACATTATAAGGTTTGAACTTCCATTTGGTATTTATGGCCTGTAGACCTCACTGACCTCAGGTCATACAACGGTTGTTTTTTTTAGAAGAAGAAAAAAGCATTATATATATTGTGGCCCTTCCCCTTACTCAGCGTCAGATAGGAGACAGCTGAGAAAGGTTAAAGGGGAAGGGCAGGGCCAATCAGGGGAGAGAGCGGGCCCCTTTAAAAGGAGGAAGAAGCCGGAGAATAAGGGTGTGACCCATGGGGCGTGAAGTGGTGTGTGCGAGGGTGTGCGAAGTAGGACACGGAGTGGCGTGAAGTGGCGTGCGGTGTAGTGTGTGAGGTAGGGTGACGTAGGGAATGTGCCGAGGAGAAGTGAGACAGGAAAGAAAGAGCGAGAGAGAGTTAAGATGGCCTTTTGGAATACGGACTGTAAGAGAACCCCCCCTCTATTAATGGACTTTGCCTGTCGGACTACGCTTCTCCTGCCGGACCCCTGGAATACGACCCGACCAGTACTCTCCCTAAACCCCTGGACTCTGTGCCTGACCCATGTATGTACCGAGAAAACGGTAATAAAAGTTGTTGGTTTCCACTCAATGTCGTTGTGGACATTGTATTTGACATCTCATCTTTAACAAGGACACTGTCTTAAACTATTGACATTTTCTAAATAGTGGCACAAAATAACATCTTTTGTGTTCCTGGTCAAAACTGACCGGTATGAATTACTTAGTAAAAGTGAGTAAGGCAGGAGGCAACTCAGGCTTGTTTCTTTTGATTGTCCCTAGCATGGTCAGTTTGTTTTGGAGCAGCTCCTGACCCAGTGCATAGCTGGTGAAAAACATTATCACACGTAATGTTGTGTCCTTGGTAATTCGGTCAGATAATAGGAAAGATATGTCCACACCCATATACTGTATGGGTATCTTCAAAATTGGCACATTCTCATATATGACATACATACTGTAAATTACACATATGTTTAACATATGTGCTACACATATTTCACCATATATCCAGAGGGGGTATATGTTTGGTTCATATATGACTATATATGTAACATTATATATGACAACATTTCTCTGAAACTTGTCTACCTCATGGATGTAGAACATTGAAAAGAAATCACTAAAGCTGATTTGCGTTATTGTCGACCGTTGATCCTTTTTGTGTTTTGGGAGGCTATTTGACATCTCACGAGCAATGAACCAAAGTTTTAATAATAATAATAATACATAACATTTATATAGTGCTTTTCATAATGCTCAAAGACGCTTGACAATATGAGATGAAAACAAAGCAGCAGAACCAAAACAAAACAACTGAGTCAAAAGCAAGAGTGAAAAGGTGGGTTTTGAGGGCTATTTGATTTGTATTCTTCTTATACCCCTAAATGGCCATAGATCTCACCGTAAGAACATCATGTGCAAAATAGAGTGACAGGCTGTTAATGAGGTTTAGTAAGGCAACCCACACAAGAAAGATTAAGACAGAATGAGCGACATATCAAGGTTTTCAAACATAGAAAACAAACAGCTCATCCGGAGAAATTATTCCAGTAAGAGACAATGATGTGAAAATATGTCCTTTCATGACAGTCATCAGGCACCCATACCATGAGTATGACCACAAAGAAAACAGAGGCGAGGCTCAATGGCAGAGAAGGTCCCCGTGAAGAGATGTGCCTTTTCAATACAGAGATTAATGAGCTGCCTCCACTCTCACTGTGATCACATTATTACTTCTGCCTATAGAGGCAAAGTTTGATATACCACAATTCAGAGCTATCAGCATACATATATATATTTAACATAACACTTAATAAATGTTAGGCTAAGATTTTACATCTATTCATCTTTGGAGAATATATGATCAAATATGTTTACATCAAAAACGTTTCTCTAACCCCCCCCCCCACCACCACACACACACAACCAACACTAACCCCAGCTCAGCTGATTCCACATTTCACCAGAGACGCAAACACTCAATTTTTTTTTTTACTACATTCAATTAAATTAATAGTTTATTGTCACACCCATGCACAGAGCACCACACACCTAGTGAAATTATTTCTCTGCATTTAACCCATCACGGATCCCCCCAGATACACACAAGTGATTGCACAAACACACACATGCTAGGGGGGCCGGAGCAGAGGGCTGCCATGTACAGTACAGCGCCCAGGGAGCAATTTTGGGGTTAGGTGTATTGCTCAAGGACACTACGACAGATTTATGCCCGGGAGGAGCTGGACTCGAACCGCCGACCTTGTGGTTGCGGGGTGGGAACTCTACCTCCTGAGCTCACACACTCACACACTTATGTGTATGCGCTGTATGTGCACACAGATACACAAACCCACGCACACATCACATTGGTGCAAGAACAGGACACATATAATTAAGATAGAATCAATACTTTTGCAAGGCCTTTTAGCTATGTCTTGTGTCTCTCTCAAACACACACACACATCCCAGCAATAATAGTTTCATGTCGACAACATAGGTTCAAATCTCAGCTCATGCTATCCTTACAATAACGAACTCTTAAAGCTGGGGTAGGCAACTTCCTTTTTATATTATTAGGTGAAAATGTCTCAGCTATCGGTAATTCAAATGGTCTGAGAGAAGATCAGGCCTCTGGGATCGCCCCTGCCTGTTTTTAGGCTCTCCAAAATATTACCGCTCCTGGTAGACCTCAACCAATCAGGTGAGCTCTCTCCAAGGAGGCGGCCCCACTGCCTGTCAATCATTGCACGCACTACAACGCGCATAGCTCAGTCTAGTCCTGACCACCATGCAAACTGAGAGAAAACTAATATATCCCCAGAAGAGAAGACGTGAATCAGCCATAATCCAAACTGAACACTGGGACTGGAATACACTTGTGTAAGGAAGCGAGTTGTTTTCCCCACAGCACAAGACATGTGTTGTATACACACTCAGCTTGAACTTTATGAAACTTGCAGACATCCTGTTACAACACTGGAATCCGTCCTCTGCAACAGATTGTTGTGGTACAGTTATGGTAGAGCGCCAGAGGTCTCATGTATCCCCTTGAAGACTGACTGGCACCAGTCGTAGGTTTCCTGGCCCCTTTCTCATGCCCTCTGATGAAATTAGGTCATCAACTCTCCAGCTACTCTCCAGCCAAACACATCACAGCCACCTTTGAAGCGTTTGAAAGGGGGTCGATTCTCCTGAGGCATTTCTACTTGATTAGGTGGGAGTACAAGCGAGAGAGACAACAAGACAGGATGAAAAGGTGGGAGAGAGATGGCATACCGCAGGGGTTTGCAAAATTGTTTTAAGATTGTAGGATACTGTAGTCTTCGCTACTCAGCTCTACATTTGCCCCTTCAGAACCCCTCCCTTCCCCAACTCAACCCCTCCTGCCCTCTTCTCATTCCTGCCTCAGATTCCCCCTAACCCCACTCTACCATCAACCCCCCCAACACACACACACTTCCCTGGCTGCATGTTTGTGTGTGTGTGTGTGCCAGCTTGCCTGGAGCAGGGAGCATCCAGCGACGAAACCGTCACACAGTCACATACCGTTTTTGCATTTGGATCATTCACACTTCCTTCCTGGATCACTACGTCTGTTGTTGTTTTTCATCCTGCTGGGAAAAGGCCAGACAGGTAAGGAGAGGAACATTTTGTTTGAAGCTCTGTAGAGTTGGAGGAACATGGCCTGTTTCACAAAATGATGGCTGGATTAAGAAGAGAATAAACTACTATCCACACTGTGACCTTTTCAGTACAAGATAAAAGACCAAAGTACAACCTATGAGGTTTGGTGAGGGTTGATACATAGCTTAAAGGCAATCAGCTAATCATAAGTCCATATGTTCCTCATACTGCATGGTATTGTTTGGAGTTAATGCCTGCAGGAAATACAAAAGAACTGTGAGTGTGGTGAATGAGTTTGCAGTCAGAAAGAAGAAGACAGCTGTGATGATTTGTCTAGAGCGAGTCTTTAGACCAAAGCTAAATTTATATGCTGATTCATGTGCCAGGCCTACAGTTTTAACCTAGTCCTCTCTCTCTCTCTCTCTCTCTCTCTCTCTCTCTCTCTCTCTCTCTGTATGTGTGTGTGTGTGTGGTCATCCAGTATGCAAACCCTCCACATTTCAGTAAAACAGTTGCAGTGGATGAAAAACGTGTTACATCCGTTTGGATTTTAAAAGAGAGGAAGTGAAACAAAAGTGTGTCAATTATATATCCTGCGGGGTGAGGCAGCACAAGACATACTAGCCAAAGCTGAGTGGGTGGGGGGCTCATCTGTGCAAGCCTGACATGCCTTCATAACGCTCTGTTCAGCTGGTGGACAGAGGGATCAGGTGACCCGGTCCGGGCTAAATCGGTTCCCCTAGCAGACAAGTTGAGGAGTTTGGAGAATTGGAGGTAGAGGTGGAGGTGGTGGTGCTGGAAGCCCTGTCTTCTACTATAGGTCCCCCTCACACACACCCTAATGCACTTTGGGAACCAAACACATTAAATTAAAGCTGCACTAGGTAAGATTGTATATGTAAAGATCCACCCGTCTGCTCAGCCTAAATCACAAAGTGTGGCTGCAACAGAGAAGAGCGTCCCATCCCCGCTAATTGAGACACCATAGATTCAACCTATTGGCCCAAATGAAATTCCGGTGTCGGGTACGGTCACCATCAAATTCACGACATGCAAGAAGTGAAATCCAAAAGTTTCTCCTAAACAGCAGTGAGCGAGCGCTCCATCCAGAGAAAACTAACTGGACTCACCAATGATGGTTGAAACTGCTGCAAAATTATTTTTTCCGACATCTCATCCCTACCAGCCAAACATTTTGGTCAGATGGAATTTCGGTGCAGTGTGTGCAGTTTTCTGATGCCACGTTACATGATTTCTGGGTCCTTCAAACTAAAATGTAAACCGTTATCTCCCGAAGCCACTTGGGGCCGCCAAAGTGCGAAGCTGGTGCCACAGCATTTGCACCTGTTGTCATTTACACAATCATTAATCACCCACAAAACACCCATCAACGAAACGCGCAAACTTTTAGAATGCACACGCTAATTAGTACCCACAATTTGGGATCTTAGTAGATCTGGCCCTTTGTTGCTTTTGATTGTGTTTGACTGAATAAATCATTTATATACTGTTGCTGTGAGCTGAAAACATTGCATCTCCAAAATGTCAACTTTTCAGAAACGTGTATTTTTGAGTTTATCCAACTGGGTTTGAAAGGGTTTCATCAGACAAAGTGTTTTCTCAACCCATAGAGGAGCAATTTAAGTTTAAATATGAAAATCAAAAAATTAGGTTTTCACCTGACAGTGACAATATCGTGTAACACTAGCTTTTTATGTAAAACAGTAACGCGACAATGTGCAGTAATTTAAATCCATTTTTTTCAGTTAAGTTGGGAGTTTTCTTGTAACTGTCACCTATTTCATGATTGAATCCATATTGTTCTCCTGCAGCAGTTGATCGTTCCCCAGGTGTTGTATACAGTGCTGTATGGTGGGTATGCTGGCTTTACAGAAAGGCAAAAAGAGCAGTGTCTGTGCGTATGGATTGTTTTTATTTGTGCAAGACTTTCCCAGAATTCCCATTTAAGTGTACAACAAACTATAGTCTTATTTTACAGTGGCTTATTTTATTGTTGGAGACTTGGGTACCCTCCAATCAATCAAGGGGCAGACCACAGACTTATGTAATGACTGCTTACCAGTGGATTTCAACACGTCCACACATACTGCGCTGCCTGGTAGAATGAGCTGCTGCCATGCTAAATCTGTTCACAGCAGAGCTGCTGGGGTTGGAGGGTGTACGGCTGGTATTACGCAGTGGGTGGTTTGTTTAAATTTAACAAGGTGGATTGTGGGTAGGTATTAGTGTTGGTTTCCTCATATTTTCTTCTGAAATCTGTAGTTCACCAGGCGGGATGCATTGCAGAATTTGTACTCATTTTCCCCCTTTTACTGCAACACTTTGCTCATGGGGGGAAATGTTTGGGCAGTTCAAATGGTGTTCTAAGGCAGTGAGTAATGGTGAATGAATCTGATTGAGACACAGGTTTTGTGTTTCAGTATGCATATTCAGTGCTACTTATGAGATGGAATTAAACTGTATTGATCCCCATGGAGGAATTGGGTCGTTGCAGCAGCAAAAGTAAAAGGATTCATCAGGGAGAAAGACAAATAGAATGAAAACAGTGAAAAACGAATAAAGCAATAAAACAATAAAATAGAATGGAAGGAATTGTGGGGTTATATAAATGTACGCTGGTGGCAATCTAAACACATGTCGACTATATTGTCTGGAAATATTGGAGTATGGATTACTAACGTACAGAGAAAGTTACAGTTGTTACTGCAGTCACTTACAGCTGTTACATACGGATGTTACAAGCAGTCGTGCTTGCTTACTTAAAGTCACAATGGAATCACAACTTGAGAGCATCTTGCTTCCTTAATTTGACGAACGTCCTGTTAAACAGGATATTGGTGTGGGACATAACACAAGGAGGGATCATTCAAAAGTCCAAACCAATGGGATTGCAGTTAGATCGTTTGGAAATTCAGAGCACTGTGTTCTTGGGTGCGTTCGTAAATACACTCTGAAAATCTGCTCTGATTTCAGAGTGCTCTGAAATCAGTTAATTGTCAGTTAAAACAGTCAGTAGATACTCGTCAACTGACGTTGCCATGTTCATCTTTTAAAATTAATTCAAATGGACGTTAATTCATCCCACGTATAAACAAGATTATTACCCATTTTGCAACACGTAGATGCGTGTTGAATAATACTGGCTAGAGTAGCAATCAAGCTGCAACCACACCACTTCAATAGTTCAACACGGAAATAACCGTACAAGTAATTGCCCTGCACTGTTCCTCCATCTTCTCATTCATCCATGCATCTAGCCTGATTCTGAATATTTAAAACTACATACAGTATTGCAAACTGAATGACGGTGTCACCAGCCATCACTCGTCTTACACATCTAACTCTCTCCTGTCCAAAGAGAACAGGTGCACTGCCACTCTGCCTTTGGATACACAGTAAATATAAAAAGCTGAATGACAGAGATAGCGACCATCTTTCCTTGTGTTCCGCCTGAACAGAGCAGGTGGGATGAGCGTCGTCCCAGTAGGATGTGACAAAAATACCAGCCATTATTCTTCATGGACACATAAACCCCAGAGCTGTGTGCCATAGGTCAGCATGGTCGACTGAATTAGTAGAACATCTGTGCAATGCATGGTAGTCAACATTACGTTACGTTGTACAGTTGTGGTCAAAAGTATATAGGAGGGGGGAAGTGAAGGAGGGGCGGTACGTGCCGTTCCCCACGTGGACGCTAAAGCCCAGAGACGGCCGTCCGCCCCAATCAGCGATAGATGGGAGACAGCTGAGCCCATTAGGAGGATCGGGCATGGCCAATGGGGAAAGAGGGCGGCAGGGTTAAAAGGGGAGAGGAAATAGAGGAAGGGGGTGTGACCCATGGGAGGTGTAGGAGAGAGAGAGAGCGTAACGGAGAATGATCGAGTGTTCTCTTTGGAATCGACCCCTGCCTGTTTGACGACCCTTCTCCTGCCTTGACCCCCGGACTGTATGCGAGACTGAGCTGTGTACCGAAACTTGGACTGGATTACGACTACCCCCTCAATGACAATTCTGATTAAAGGCTGACCCATTACTTCCCTGAAACAGTCATTAAATCGCTGTTTCCAGTATTACTCTGTGTGGACATTCCCTTTCTGATCTCCGGCTCCGTGGACACTCTTTACACCCACGAGTGTGCCACAAATGCAAATATTTGGTTAAATGTCGCTTGGCCATTTTCACCTCAATTAGGTGCTTTTGGTATCCAGCCACAAGCTTGTGGCTTCTGGTTGAATCTTTGACCACTCCTCTTCATTGAATGGGTGCAGTTTAACTAAATCCGTTGGCTTTCTGACCAGTGGCGTGTCGTGACTTTTCCGCTAGGTGGGGCGGTCAGCACGTCAGATTATTACAGCAGGCATAGAGCCTAGTCCCCTAGATTCATCATACTAGTCTATTTCCAAACTTCTAATACATTTCAGAAATAAAAACGTTTCAGAAATAAAACTCGTTTATTTTTCAGTTTGCATATCATTGTCTGACACTATATTTCATTTATGTAATGTAGGCATAACATGCATGCATTGAATTAGACAAATTAAAACGACAGGTTATTAGTGCATTTTTACATTTGAAACAGTTGAATAACAGTTTATTTCAGCCACAACTAATCAAGTTTCACAAAGCAATCGAATCTCCACCCGCAAATCATTGGCAGCCATATAAATCTCATTCAATTAATAATGCAAAAGTGGGAAAGTTGCCAAAGACGTAAATATTCACACCGAAAGTGTCCCACATTAAATTATTCATGAGGGAAAAAACTAGGCCTATACAGTATTTACTTACGGTCTCATAACCGAGGCTTAATGTTACAGTACCAATGTTACACGTTAAGCGATAAGCTTAAGGGAGTGGGGGGGGGAGTGACAGTCGGAAGCCCCGCAAATGGCCACCTCATTCCGGCCTGGCTTTCACCCGAATAGGGCTTTCACCCAGACCGGGCCTTTCACCGAGACCGGCCGGT
>OMOT01068873.1:0-13309 GCA_900312575.1 Acanthochaenus luetkenii | reverse complement strand
GTAAAGGTCTGGGTTAAATTCCCTCAACTCTGGTCCATCACAATAGATCATCGCTATCGTCCTTGCCCTCAGTGGATATCCATTTGAAAGTCTTTGACCAGTGCGTTTGATATTTCCGTTTTCGTTTGGTGCTGTCATAGCTTTTGTTATAGTCAGAGGAACTGCTGGTGCTCGCACGGGGACCCTCGTCGGCAGCGTCAGGTCTCGATACATTAAATCCATATCTCAAAAGCGAATACATGCCTCCTTCAGCTTCGACGTAACGCTGTATGCTATAGGAACATAAAGATAACGTAAGTTAGCTGGCTAAACAACGTTAACGCTATATTTTAATTTTACTTCCATCTAAAATGAGTCAGCTATCGATAACTGTCCAGACTATCTGACGTTAGCTAACATTTGCTGCTTGGCTGGTTGATTTAGCTAACAGCTAACCAATGTGGTTATGTTAGCTAACATTGGCTAGCTGGCTAACGTTGTGCGCTAGTTGATTTAGCTAACAGCTAACCAATGTGGTTATGTTAGCTAACGCTGGCTAGCTAGCTAATAGTTAGCTATTCTAATAATCAACTACCTCAGCTAACAGTACATTAGTACTGACTAACTTAAGTTAGCCAGCTAACGCAATTTAGCACTTACCAATTGCCATAAGTTCTTCGTAGGGTCGCTGTGGTAGATTCCACTGTACGGGGGAATAATTCAAGAGACCTCGGCTCGCGGACGTCCAGCAGCACAGATGCGAGTGTGTGTGCACCAGTGCTAACAGCAGCAGTAGCGATCCCGCCAGGAATTCAAGAACCAATTGGAATGTCTAATATTGCGTTTTCAAAAATAAACGGCAAGTGAATATTTTATTTAGGTGTTTACAGCCAATGGGGATCCGACATTATTTTTTTGTCGACAGAGGAGAAAAAATCAAATAAAAGAAGGTTGTAGACATTTTAACGTTATTCACTTGTCCGCCGGGCTTTTAGATATTAACATGTGGTAGCCCGGGCACTTAATCTGCTTGTCCCGGGCGCCCGGGCTACCGATTTGTCCACCCCTGTTGAGGTATGTTTAACGGTCTGTAGAGCTAATGAAGACAGGCAGCCCAGTGAAATGTACCATGCTTTACACTTTCCTTATACTATTGGTGGACTTTGTGTTCTTTGTACTACTGTCACGGAGGTAATGAATGCCCTGCCCCGAGAGAGAAACGTCTTTTGACTTAAAAGCTCAACAATACAAAATAAAATAGAAAGACCTCATGGATGGATAACCACACTCGTTTTTGTGTGCTGCCTCAGCTAAGCTATTTTGTGACCTTTAATTTATTATTATTATTATTATTTAGAATATCATTATAATAATTTATTGAAATGCATCTACAGCATTTCCTTATCAAGGTAGGACTGGGTCTAGGGGGAAACAGATTTACACAAATATGGCACTTTGAAACATGGATATTCAACAAAGCAATTAAGACTAAAACATCCATCTACAGGGGCTAAACCATCTAGAGTAAATGGAAGGTAATTATGACCAAATAAAGTAAATTAAGTATTTGTGGAAAGAAATGTGTGTAAAAACCCAATTATTTTAAACATCAACTCAAGTTCAGTATCATAGCTATTGAAGCATTAAGCAATTCTACAATTTGTAAGTGAAAGAGATTGTGGGCTACGAGTGAGAAAGAGGGGAGGCAAGAGTGTGTGTGTCAGTCATTAGGGAGAAATAAAATCAAGGGCAGTGGTGTGCGTAATGAGGGAAGTGACAGCAGATAATAGAATAATAATAGGACAGCACATTTCTTTATTACAGAGTAAATCATTTATATGTAACATTTGTGCATGCAGTTTGTTTTTCTAAATGGCCATGCTCAACTGATTTAATCAATATAGTAATTACACCCATTAACTTCTATAAAATATGAGATAACCATGTAAGAATCAAGTACTTAAAAGCTTCTCGATAACTTATAGTAAAATATATATAGCATGGTTCTGATAAGTTTTGTTTTTGATTCCTAGGTGGAAAAAATCTATTTGGATAACATATTGTAAGTGGGTAGTAATGAACAAAAATTCCATGAAAATTATCAGGGGAACTAATTAAATTTACCCATCGGCATTGTCTCAAATTGTTGCTTGTGTGTGTGTGTGCGCGCACGCACGTTTCCAACTAGAAGAATAGAGGGTGGATGGGGTGGGGGTTGGCAAAGCCAAAATTCTTAGCAGCCATTTAACATGCACAGAAACATACATACACATCTGGAAACTTGAACGCATCTAATCATACCCACACACAAACGATCTTACACACACATGCACATACACACAAACACCACTTCCTCACCACACACAACCCACAAAACCACTACCTCATCACCGCACACAACAGAATGAAACTACTCTTTCGTAGTGCTGAGGAGGGAACAGATGAACATGTAAACTGATTACCCAGCGATGGGTAATCAGTACAGGGGCTTCATTGTATTACCGTGAATCCACCCAGACAACATGATGATTCAGGCCTAAGAGGAAGGCTTGGGGGACAACCAGATCAGTGGCATGTGAGACATGCCAGAGTGAATGGCTGTCTTTCAGGTGGAAGACGGAGGAACGGTGCACAGAGCGCTCGCACATCTTATTCGAGTCATGAGTCTTCCATTATAAATAATGGGAGGTCAGTACAGTAGGTACACCCATGCACAAAGACACATGCTAGTAATGTTAAATATACAGTACACCTCTAAACACATAGGCAAGTGACCATGCAAACACGAGCAAAGTATGCCACACATGTGTATATACATTGAGCAGTAGATAGGTAGGCCTAAAAATAGTTCAGGTCACCGTCAAATTCACCAGCGCACCACAAGTCAAGGTCAATGCTCCATCAGTGTCAGCTATAGTGAACAGCACTGAATCAGAGAAGAATGAATATGGCAGATGGAAGAACTGACTTCAGATAACCAAATGTACATCTTCTGGTTGAGCAAGTTCAGGCCAACAGCATGGGCTCATCTGAACTATTTCAATTGTTTGTCTTTATCTCTCTCCCCCTCTGTATCCCACTCTTTCCCTCCTTTTGTCTGCTCCCATCATCAAATTATGAAATGGCATAGAAAATAATGTAACACTTATTTATCCAGGGATGTTTGACTGGGCATGCATGCTCTTTATTCAGTAACAATACCTTGGATCTGCCCAGTACAACCACATTATTCTACTGTTGGCCACTGAGCCACTCCACTGGAGCAGTTCAGCGTTACATGCCTTGATCAAAAGGACCCTGACAGTAGCTTATGAGGGAGGGGGGAGCATTTTTCTGTCACTGTCCTGCCCAGATTTTTCCGGCTGGTTTGGGATACCAACTAGCCTGATTGTCTAACCTCTAGGCTACTGCAATACTGTGTGCGCTTGCTATGGAGCTAATTTAGTCACTGGAGTGTGCAGTCCTTATTTAGCGTGAACAAATTCAAAGGGCAAACACCTGTCCTTTTCCCATGGCAGGAGGTTAGAGTATGATTACCTGAGTCTCTGTGTCTGTGTGTGTGTGTGTGTGTGTTGGGGGGGTTAAAAAAAAAACTTTATGGGCTGCAAGTCAGTTCTGTGCTGTCAGGACACTGCTGGTTGGACTGGCTGCACTCTCTCTCTCACATAAAGTACACACATACAAATATGCCCCCACGTGTACAAATACATGCATACATACACACCCCACACATGCACTGCCTGGTACATGCCATACACACTGACACACACACACACAACTTGCCTATACACACATACACACCAAGACTTAGGTACACATAACCACCTGCACACATATGGATTATGGACAAACTGTACACTGTCAAAAACACACATCTCTGTCACTAGGTAAAGCTGGGATACAGCAGTCTGTGAGAGAGAGCGAGAGAGAGAATCAAGACAGGGGCTGGTGGAGCTGGTGGACGAAGAGCCAGGCCTGGTCTCATCTAAACAGCTGCTGTTCTCTCCAACATTGCACCTCAGCTACAAATTCCACAGGCAGCCCAGCTATGAGGGGCTGGGGCCTGAGTCAGCGCTTTCACATACACAGCTGAGTCCTCTGCTCAAAGCAGCCAGGGGGATGCACCGGCCTACGGCACGTGCAGAGGGAAAGAACCAGGGCCAGCCACTGTGGCTGGTGGATTTAAAAATTCACCAGCCACACAGCCAATTGTTTTGGGGGGCCTAAAATAAAGGTGAAAAACACAGGAAATGCACGAGCACGGTTCTTATGAATATACATTAAAGTCATTACAAAATGTATCAAATTAATTATGATTTTAGAATTGGCTTTTATCTATCCATTTCTTTATTTCTCAACCAATAACCCAACGTGACGAAGATTGTGAACAACCCACAGGACAGGTGCATTTTCAAAATGACAGATAGACTGGGACGACTAACTTGAACACCGCCCCTAGTAATACAATGCCTTTACATATCATCCTCTAATCCCTCAGAAGAGGAAAAGACACACTCCTCTTCCTCCACCTCCATTTTATATGTAGCAGTTTGACCAAGTTTAACTGGGGTGCCAGCCAGAACAGAGTCTGACAAATAAAACTCACTGTGTAGTCAGGGTCATGTCAATAGTCAACCCCCACAAAGGGTACTTTAAAACATAATCATGAACCCCTGGAATAATACCAAGCAGGGGATACTCAGTAACCATTACAATGCAGCTTTGCAATATAAATAACAATAAATACTCAACGTGAGAAATAAGCACAACCAACACCAAATGAATAAAAGTGAGGTTGGTTGGTAAAATAGTGACAGTGGCTTGTAGATTTTAGGATGCACCATCTGCCATAGCTGGTGGACTAAAAGATGTGTTTACTGCTTTGATTGCTGCTCATATTGCTTGGAGCATTTCATTTCTGAAGAGATGAAAGAGAATAATCTGATTATATGTTTACACTCCTCCTCATATGAGAGTTGATATATGTACCCTGTTCTATTTGCCACATAACAGAAATTGCATTTACACTGAAGTGCTGTTTGGCCACACAAGACATGTATTCATTTATCAGAGGACATCTTTTTGTGATCAGTTATTCAATCGAACACTGAATACAGGTGCCTGCGTAAACACTTCCAGGAGCCAAAACAGAGGAAATAGAGGGGGTGGGGGCAGTCAGAGGGCACTTTATGTTGCTGCTGTTGTTTTACCTCTATGATGTTTTGCTTGACACATCTTGCTCGCAGACAAAATACTTTTGTGGAATGGGAAAATGTCTGTCAGTGTATTTTATACTTGGCCTATCCTGTTCACAAACCGAAAATAGTTTCATAAATAGGAAATGGGGGGTGTATCTGTTATGCATTTATTTGTTGTTTTTGTTACTACAGATTCCAGACAATCAGAAAACAGTTTCACAAATGGAAAAAATTGAGCAATGCCTGTGTTATGTATTTTGCTGTTTTGATTTGTTTTTTGCTTGACCCTGTTCACAAAGACCAGTTTGTACGCACTCCCCTTCACTGACACTAACCCCCAGTTCAGAGAGCATAGGGAAGAGACAAAAGCATGTGAGCACGCGCCTTTGCCAGTTGGCAATGGGTCAGTTTCAGCTGAAAAACAAACAGTGGCGGAAGGGTTGAGGGAATGAGCAGTATGCCTAAATTCACCCTTTCATGGCATGAAAAATAATTTGGGAAAACAATGTTGCTCTGTCTGTGGTGTGTGTGTGTGTTCTCCTATCTAGAAAAATACTCACAAATTCTAAGAAGTGCAAAAGCAGCACTCAAGCTTTTTCTTGTGATTCTCAGAAATCAAGCTCATCTTACATGTTAATGCCAGTAGTCTGATAGCACCAATAATACTTATAAAAGCACTAGTTGTAGTAATAGCAATATGAATATAGATGACAGTGCAGTAGATCAAAGTGATGTGACGATTCCTAGACAGATTTCACAACACTGTTTAAATACGTATCTCAGCTTCATGCTAATTCAGTCAGTCCAAGTGTAGGACTTGTTTCCAAACAGCCACAATAGGAGAAGAAACATTACCATAAGTCAAAAGCTGCAAACCTATCAGTATTCCGTTTCGATTGCTCCGTTAACTCTGGGTGAAGCAATTAACCAACAGCTGAACAGAGAAGTCACCCAGACAGAGCTCACAGGGATTGCAAGGGGGAAAGGAGTAAGCAAAGAGAGGAGGAAGAAAAGGAGATGTGAGGGTGAAGAGAAGAGAAGAAAAGAGAAGAGAAGAGAAAGGGGGAGGAGCAGCCATTTGCAGTGTGATCCCTAAGGTCCTATGAGGCTTGCTAATAACCTGAGCTACAGTGTGTCCTCTGGGCGAAGGAGGGAGGGGCCAACCCTCCCCCCTGCCACTTTCTGATGACACATCACAATTAGCAAGCATTTCCCTGCCTACAAAACTGACAGACAGTGGAGGTTTTTTTCTGACCATCTAAAGGACTATGTGAAAAATCAAGACATGTGATTGTGTCCAAACTTTCTAAGCAAAGCTAACTTTCAGCAATGTCATATATGGCCGTCAAATTCTCTGGCTTATCTCTTTAGAAACTATTATTTTACGCTACGGATGCTTCATATCCAGGGCAATTCACACGCTTGTGAGTAAAGCATATAAAACGAGAAACTTTGCTTACCTAAGTGTATATGATAATGTCAGCACAACGATTATAACAAGCACCAGGTAGATGTCAACAAGTAAGCAATGTTGATCACGGATTCTGGATTTTCATTCGCTGAAGGGAAAACAGTCCTGCGACTTCACGAGGATAGCACAGTAACATTACAGCAAACGCAATCATTTGATAGGAATAGGCAAGGAAATCAGTTAAACAAACATTTGGAAGATCCATCTTGATACATTTCGGTAAAAGTATTCCACATGTACCGATTGTTTATCTCTTCCTCCTGGAGGCAGGCCTTACTTACCTTAAGAGTATAGGTTGTGTCTCGAGGGCCACGCGTGAAAGCTGACTTTGACAGATTCCCTCACAGAGATTATGATATTACATTTTCTTTGGACTACCTTAAAGAAACATCATAAATGTAAGTTAGAGCTTCAGAACTATTCTTCCAGAGCCCTTAAAAGATCAAATGCTCTCAGGCAGGATGCCAACTGTGGTGGCACAGTTGGCCTGAAAAATAAGTAGGGGGAGGGAATGGAGGGGACAGAGATGGAGGGGAGACAGTACAAAGGTTGGGAGGGCTGGAAGGGTGAACGATGGGTGGAGGGGTGGATTGTGATGGGGAGAGGGGAGGGAGTGGGAGGATGCATGGGTTGGAGGCACAGACCTTTTTGGATTTCTGTAGGATATTTGTTAGGTTATGTTGTAGTTGTTGATATAATATATTCTTTGTTCAATAAATGTCAATAATTGTTTTAAAAGATTATACTTCTATTATGCATGTTAAAAGTATTTTCCTAAACCTTGAGAGACGCCTCATATGTAGGCTAGACAGACATTTCCCCTGCTCATTACTGTGCACGAATATGTACTGTATACTTGGGCCTCGAGAGCCTTCTGGTGACGGCAGACACATAGAAAACTCCCCACAATGTCACCTACGCTACTACAACTCCATACTAGCGGAAACACTGATTTTACACCCTGGCTAACAAAATGCTAATAGTTCGGCACACTGGACCCTCAATGTTTTATATTTATTATATATTTAACAATAGACTGCAGGTAGAGCTGCAACAATTAGTCGACATAATGGACGAAATCGATTCTGTACATCTATCAAAATTTCTAAACAAAATTCGGGAATATTTCAGTAAAGCAGTCACACCTCTGTAGAATACAATAGACTTCCTCAACAGCACTACTTCAACATTTAAAACCAAAGTATCCTGGAGCCACTTCTGAAACTGATAGTAGTTGGTGAGTAATGTTATTTATGCTAGCTGGCTATCAGTGATGGAGTAACTTGACTACAGACCTTATGTGTGCTGATAGCCTTGGTTAGTTATGGTTAGGTAACTACTAACCTGAGAGGATAAGGATAACTAACAGCTCTCATCTCCATACAAAATGTTTTCATGAAACAGTCATATATCCATAATCTGCTATTTCCTTTGCCACTAAATGAATAGTTATGTGAAGAGTATTTTATACATAGATAAAATCACTCAAATAACAGTTATACAATGTTACAGAACAAGCTCAAAGTTAAAGTTGTAAATTACTGTGCTCTCTCACCTCTACAGAGAATCCATGGCATTTGCAGGTATGAAATTACTGAATAGAATTACTGAATTACTACATTATCAACACTTAAGACAATATTATTCTACCATAACATACAATTATGATACATATTATATTAGAATAGTCTTGACAGAGAGCATCCCCCACCTGCGCCTTGAGAGCTCAATAGAGCTTTGAATTTTGAGCTTGGTTCATTTTTATTGTGTTATGACCAATGTAACTAATAATATAATTGTAAGATTAATTGAAAAAATAGTTGACAGATTAATCGATAACAAAATTATCGTTAGTTGCAGCCCTAACTGCCAGTAATAATTTTTTCTTAATGGAAAAATTACATTCTGTAATATAACTCTTCATTTGTGGATCGACAGACAGGAAGTTGCAAACAGTGAAACTAGAAATTCACAGTGATGCAGCACCATTGTTACATGCAGGTGATGGTTGTACACAATCATGAGCAACTGTAATTTTCTTTAGACTTTTATTCCTCATAGCCAACTAATTTTGCCCCAGTTGTAATATGCCTGATTACGGCAACATTGCCCATCTGAATTAATTAAAGAGTTACCAATGTGTCTTGTACCTTTAAGTCCTTCTTGCCTTCTGTAAATAAATGATCTATATTCTTTCTCTTCCTTTGGCAGGTTTCGTATACACTGCTGGGTAATTTAGAGAGTAAATGAAATGTGGACGACGAAAGACGAGCATAATAAACATAAGTCGCTGCTGGACTGTTCTATTTGGGACACTGAACTGTCTGGTGTGAAGTATGTGTGAAGGAGGTGCATGGGCCCCCTCTGCAATGTCTGACTGTTTGTGAGCACATTTGGGTCGATGAAAAAAGCTGTGTGTGGGTATGTGCCACAGACAGGGAGAACGTAACTGAGTGTGAGAGTGTGTGTGTGTGTGCGCGCGCGCAAGACAAAGAGTATATGAGTGCAAGAGTGAACAAACAAGCAAGTGTATGAGCTGGTGTGAGAAAGAAATAGACCCAACAAGGAAATAAACAAGCAAGTGACCTTGCACCTTCCCAACAACACCACAAGTTGTACAGGAGTGAGCCACCAAGCAGACAATGACACAATGCAATACAGCTATCCCACTTCCTGGCATGACATCATGTACCCGTTGGGTCCTGAGCAGCTCAGTGAGTCCTTGCGGTTCCTTCCTGTTCTCTGTGCCCACCGGATCCACTGGACAACCAGACAGGAAATGGTAGAACAACCAGATTGGTAACAAGGATGTCCTGACTAGGGCCCAACACATACAGGATCTTCGTGTCTGATACCAATATTGAAGTTCAGATTACATAAACGAACATACAGATTACAGATTCATCTGTTGACAGAGATTTCTTGTGATATACCGTGATTTCCCTGCATCGCTCAAATTTACGTTGCCTTTTTTTTTTTTAAGTAACAACTAAATCCTTCTGATAGCTCATTTATATCCATCTGAGCAACACATTCCTTTGTTTCAATATCAACTATTGTTTCAATTACATAATTACTTCAAGGGTTTATTACGATCTAAAAGTACAGATAATAACAGTGGGTAGGAGCTAATGCAGATATTTCCCCAATACAAAAATGTAGGAGAATATTAGCTGGATATAAGGAGTTGGTATCGGTCCAGTCCTAGTCGTGCCATGATGCTACTTCACAATCAACCCCTACTTTGTCTTTATTACTCACGACAGACTGGTGAAAATACAAGCACCAGTGGACTGGGCAATGGGCTAGTCAAACTTCGGTGCAAGATCACTCACGTTCCACTGTTTTAGCAATAAGTCATCTTAAATTAGTATCACCACATTACTGCAGGGGTTGTATGCATCAAATATATGAACTCAGATGTTTAAGTGATAGCCTAGTGTACGGAGCTGTTTTTCTTGGTGGGGTGGAAAGGCCTCCGATCAGCATTTAGACACTTAAACTCCTTTGAAACCAAAACAAATGAAATTATTTTAACGCGGTGGCAGCTTTTCTTGTCAATTAAATAACAGCAGAAAGACTGAAAGGCATGTGTAGCATTGCATAGACTGGGCAACAGGGAGGGACTCAAGTATGTGCACTAAGAGATAGCCTAGTTAGGCAAACCCACAATTAGTTTGTGAGTGTCATAACAGAGGGACTGCTATGCGTATTGTGTGCAGAATGTATGCAGTACAATGTGTGTGTGTGTGTGTGTGTGTGTGTGTGTGTCCACGTGTATGCATCCAATTTTTGTGGGTAGGTGTGTGTGTTTGTGTGAGTATGGATGGTGAGGTACATGCTTGCTTTTGTGTGTGTGTGTATGTGTACATGCTGCGAGTAGTGTGTGGGAGACATGCTGCCAATGAAAGCCTTACAGGGTGGAGCACCCATCAGCTGCAGCTGAACAGCTGGCCACTGCAGGCTAACATTCAGTCTAGATTGAGAAAAGGTCAGCCAGTGTTTGCCGATTGTGGGCTGGCATGGCTGCTCATTTTCATTCAACCGCCCTGTGATCCGTTTCCCAAAACAGGGAATGGGATCAGGACAAACAAAAAGCAGGAAATAAAGGAGAAAAGCAGGAAAACAGGAAATCTGTGAAAAATGTATGTGTTGTGTCCACAAAAACATTCAATCCTGTTTTACTAAATGAAAAGGCAACCTAGAGCGCAAAATATTAGCGGAAAGATTAGAGAAAAGATAACGTTAATGTTGATATTAGAATCAGAAGTTTACAAGGAAGTCAACTTGGTGATTTGTGCACATAATACTAACATTACCCCACATAAAAGAGAGATAGGCTATGCTTTTGAGAAACTGAGCCCTGGACCAAGGAAAAATGGTAAGAATCACATTCACAACCATTCATTATTCAAATCCTGATGGAGAAGTGTTTGTTCAATGAAAAAAACAGTTAGTTAATCTTATTTAGCAGGTCATATGACTTTACACATTTGATTGTGTAGCCCTAAATTGAGACTTTAGAGGAGAATAAAACACGAGCATTTAGCCTAATTCCAACAAGACTATATACAAATGTTAGTTTAATAATTGTAGAATTCAGCGATATTGAAACATTTCATTTCATTTAGAATACACACTGTAGTTAAAATTAGACAAGATTCACGTGAAATAATTTTGTTGCGCTAATCATCGCGACCAATAACAGTGGTAAATCATTGTGATAACAATGTCTAGCAAAATAATCTAGATTAACCTTTAAGCTATAATTGTGCAGTCCTATCTTCATTCTCTGTGTTATGGTCTGCTTGGCCTTAATTTCACAAGACGACAGATCATTACAAAATAAGAGAATACAAGAGTAGACCTAAAGTACTGAATATGGTATAGTAACTGCAATGGTATATGTGAGGAATCAGGATACAATGTACTGTCCCCACTTCATTTCTCCTATGGCCGCGGGTCATGGAGAAGTCTCTATTTCAAGTGAAATGAGGCCACCAAACAAGAAGAAAAGCAAACCCAATACAAATGTTTGTCTTCTTCTGTGGCTCAAACACATTCTCAGGAAAAAAGGAACATCACTATGCCTTTGTCACTGGAGCCGTGCGGCTTTATCAAAAAGGTACATAGGTCTGATGATGCATCTTTTCTGTAAGAGTATAGTGGTGGGGGCACGGCCACTGAAAGTCACTGATAAAGGCAGATCACTAAGGGCAAGCTGGAGTGATCTTATGTTTCATGAGGGCCATCTAGAATGTTCCTTTCTGGGTGTAGGATTATACCACAATTTAAGCATTCCAAGCTTCTAAAAAAAAACATAATAAATGGGGGTGGTAGCACTCCAAAAACATAAAGACAAGACTTCACCTCAATTATAACATATTTTTGTTGACGTCTACATCACGAAAAGGTGTGGTTTGCCATCTTGTTGGACGTGCATTATCATAATGCTAAAACCAGCAAGTCTCATTTAACTTGAAAGGCATTCCAGGCCATTGTAAAAGATGGAAATATATTCTTCAGAATGATCTGCTACTGTGTCAGTCAGTGCTCCACGGCTAAGGCTACATCCACACTAATACATTTTCGTTTTAAAGCGCATAACATTCGCTACATTTATACCTAACGTTCACACTACTTCAGCGTTCTCAACCCCCTAAAACTGAGACTTCTGAAAATGCTGCCGACGCCGTTTTAGTTTGAAAACTCTGGGGTTGCGTTTTAGCGTGGACGGGCTGGAAACGAGGACGCAGACACCCACATTCGCTTCTTGCTTGAGTCTCATCAGTCATGACATGCCCTTCCCTGATTCGTCACGCCCCCATCACGTGACCCCTTTCCAGAAGAAAACGAACGACAACTATCAGCCTTGAATACCAGCGGTTAATTCAACATGGATAACCAATTACAGGCGTTGCTGACCTTGTCATCTATGCTAGCAGCTGTTAAATTCTGCATTGTATAACGCTACTACTGCCTACATGCGTATGAGGCAAGCTATTATTCGCAGAGTAGACAATCTGCTTCATGTTTACACCGGCACACGCATGTCCAGTGTACGTGAATGGTCATGTGATATGCGTTAGTAATCCTCAATTTGCCCAGAGTGACAGGGCTCGAAATTAACTTTTTCACTTGGTAGCACTGGTGCTCCCAACTTCAAAAGTTAGGAGCACCAGCCAAAAGTTAGTAGCACCAGCCAAAAATTGGTAGCACCATATGTAAAAAAAATTGTTTCCATACATTTAGTAACAGTACGGCTTACAAGTAACAAAAAACAGTGAAAGTAGCCTTAAAACGCATGATAGGCCACAACTGGGGCTTTACGCAATATCCTGGCTCTCTGTCCCTCTTCCATCCATCTCACACTGCACCGAGGACACAGGCAGGACCAACATGATCCTTACTAGATGAAGGATGTTCTGAAGCTAAAATAATTTAAATATCATTATCAGGGTAGAAGTTTTCAGTGGCAGCATAACAATACAGCCATTTCTTAATGAAATACAATCCAACTGTAACTAGTTGGTTTTATATGGTTGGACTTTTAACACAGAAACATTCAGAAGAAGATATTTGGATGAATCACTTCCATGTTATACCTTTCCAGTACAGCCTGAAAACGGTCCAACAAGAAGTGGACCTCCACAGCTCCATA
>OMOT01068869.1:0-14120 GCA_900312575.1 Acanthochaenus luetkenii | reverse complement strand
AGTGCTTCACGTTGCTGCGATTTTGATGCCTAGACAAGATTAATTTGATTCGATTGCTATCGGAACTTTCCATTGCAGCTCTTTCCTGTTAATCTTTTTTTGAAAATAGTTCCACAAGGATTAGAAATGAGCTCTTAGTGGGCATTGCAGTAGCCCAATCTACTTGTAAAACTTGCGTGAGTTAATTTTCAGCGTCTTTCTGAGTTAGGAAGGACCGTACTTTAGCAATATTTCTAAGATAAAAGAATGCTGTTCTGGTCACTTTGCTTATATGGGAATTAAAACTTTAATCGGAATCTAAAATAACACCCAGGCTTGTTACTTCTGATCTGATCCAGGGATTCAGGTTCCCAACCAGTGGCGTGTCGTCCATTAGGGGCGCTAGGGCGCCGCCCTACCTGCCGGCCCAAGTGGAAAAAAACTATTCCAATAAATCAATAATTTGTACAATTGTGGTCTGTATGTATATGAAATTAAATTGTTATATTCACATAAATGATATATTCTAATAGAAAAGTGGGATGACTGATGAAAAAACACTGCTTGCTGCCTTTGTCTGAGTGCCGAAGGGCGTAATTCTTCTACGCCTGACGGAGCAGCGAAAGTTGAATGGAGCCGAACCAGCCCTCACCGGATTGGTTTAGGACAGCTCCCACCAAGCGGAAAGGTCACGACACGACACTGTTCCCAACTCTTGTGGAGAGTTCAGCCCTTTTGGCTTTGGGGCCAACCAAAAGGATTTCTGTCTTATCTTAATTTAATTTGAAGAAATGTGTACTCAGCGAATCATTGATAGTAAATAGACAAGTAGTGAGGGAGCTTAAGCCTCTACAAGATTTGGCTTTACAGAAATGTACATCATCGATGTAGCTATGGAAATTGACATTATGTTGCCTGATGATATCACCTAATGGAGGCATGTACAGTATATGAAAAAACAGGGACCAACACCAGAAGTTACATTATATTTCTCTGATACATGATCTCCAAGACGGATTAAAAATTTTATCACTGTAATGTAAGTTCGGAACCAGTTTAGGACACAGTCAAGAGAGGCCAACCCAGTTCTTGAGATGATCCATGAGATAATTGTGGTTGATAGTGTTGAATGCTGCGCTCAAGTCCAAAAGAACCAGAATTGAAACTTTGTTGGCATCAATGCTAAGTCTCAAATCATTGACTATTTTGGTGAGAGCAGTTTCTGTGCTGTGATTGGCTCTGAAACCTGACTAAAAATTATCCAGAATTTTGTTTTCTTTCAAAAGGTTGTTAATTTGGTTAGGAACGACTTTTACTTAAAAGGGAAGGTTTGATATGGGCCTGTAGTTACCTAGGACCCCACAGTCAAAATGTGATTTCTTCCAAAAGCAGTTTCACAACCGCAATTTAGCCTATTGTGGCACACTCGGGGTGGAATGAGTGTCCACATGACTGGAGATAACAGAAAGGCTGTCCACACAAAGAATGACCGAGCACAGCACTTTATTCACTGTCTCAGGGAGGAAATGGGTTAGTCGGTTAGGGGCAATGTCACTGAAGGGGTCATTGTTGTCCAGTCCAGGGGTCGGTACACAAGGCAGGCTCTCATACAATCCGGGGGTCAAGGCAGGAGAAGGGTTCTCAGACAAAAGGGGGTCAATACCAAGCAGGGTCCTCGTACAGTCGGTCATCCATGCTTACGGCAGTCTCATCACTCTGTCTCTATTTCCTCCTCTCACTTTCCCCATGGGTCGCACACTTTCCTCTGCTCTTTCTCCCCTTTTAAACCCTGGCGCCCCGTGCTCTGATTGGCCATGCCTGTTCCCTCTAATTGCCTCAGCTGCTTCTTATTTATCGCTGATTGGGGCGGACGTCCGTATATGGGCCTCAGTGTCCATGCTGGGAACTGCAAGTACCGCCTCTCTTTCACCTCTCCCCTCCTAACCTCCCTCCGTCTGCCACACTATTTTGATAATGTTTTAATTTCGTTAGGGAGTTTTCAGGCTCTTAACTGATCTTGGTATAGGCTACTTGTTAATCAGTTTTTATAGATGTTTTCATTTAATTTTGTTTAATTCTATTATCCTAAGCTATTTATGAAAATGGTCTGGCCTTGGTCAGTTGTTCACAATTGTTTTGATATCCTATTTATTTCAATATGGCATATGTACAAGTCCACAGCTGGAGGGAAGTTTTGATTGCACAGACAAAATTCAAGTGAACATTTAGATAAGTTGACAGCAGTGGTGTGTAACTACATTTAATTCTGTGAAGACTGTAATTCTTTACAAAAGTGTAGCTTTCTATCCCAACAACAAACCCTGGGTCACTTAAAGGATTTCTGCACAAAAAGAACACTGCTTTCTATCAGGGCGACGACACGGCAAGAGGGGAACGCAGGGCTGACGTGAGGTCAGAAATAAGGAAGGCTGAACTGAAATATAAAGACAAGATCGAAAGCGAACTCAGCAGCAATAACCCAGCAGCTGCATGGAATGGTATGAAAACCATGGTCAGTCTAAATGATAAGGGGAATAAGGGGATTAAAGTTGCTGGATTTAAAACAGACATGGATCTCGCTGATGAACTGAATATGTTTTACCTAAGGTTTGACAACCACGACTTCAGGGAGGAAACCGCAGGGATGTGCAAAAAGGCTAATGCCATCTGTACAACAGGAATCGACATAACGTGTGTAACAAATGTTTTCGTGAACACTAAAGAGAGGAACCAGGACCAGATACGTAACATCAGTGGTCAGCCACTGAAGTCATGTACAGAACAGTTGAGCGGCAACAACAAGCTGACTTTCGAGGCAAATGTGAACAGCCAGTCAATTTAACATTTATATTATTTGTAACAATATTTGCAAAAAGGGCCAGCAGAATACTATCTTCCTGAGGAAAATGAACTGTTTTAATGTCAACAGGATAATGATGACCATGTTGTATAGTAGTTTTATAGAGTTTGTACTAACCGTGGCCTGGTTTGGAAATTCTAATGTGACAAACAAATCCAGGCTAGCCAGAATGGTGAAGGTAGCCAGCAAGGTTATAGGGGTGGGACAGGCCCAGCTGTCAGGATGTTTTAATAGACGGGTTAGGAGGAAAGCCAATAACATCCCCTACATGTTGACTTTGAGCTTCTCCCATTTCCATTTTAGGGTACCTAGAATGAAATCCAACAGGATGACAAATTATTTTGTGCTGTATGCCATCACCCTGGTTTTATGTGTCTTAACTGTGTTTTATGTACTGAATGTTTTATTGTTGTTTTATCTGACTGAAACAAATGTCCCATCTGGGGCAAAAAAAAATTGATTGATTGATTGTGCACAATTTTCTGTTATTCTTTGTATTTAAATGTATATATTTGTTCCAAGCATTTTTAAGAATGTGTTCATAAATAAATAACACTGAAAAAGGTAGAATGACTCCTGTTCTTGCCTAATAACCTATCCTACACTATAAGATTTAATTAGGAGAAAATAAGCTGTAGGAGAAGTTAAGCATGACACAGAAAGCTTGTTAAGAGAAATGTCGATCTGTAATCATGTTCAGGTTTAAAATAGCAATCGAGCTGCGGTTTCGTTTCGGGTTTGGACAGCAGTACAGCAGGAAAAACAGGGGAAAAGTGAGCCAAAAATAGATACGTAGGCAGAGAGCGTGTAGTCAGTGTGCTAAATTGTGGTTTATTTTTTCCCTCAAGGGCGTCCCAGAACCACAGTCATACACCTAAGTTCAATTGTAAATAATACATGGCCACCACAACTACGCTGCAATTTGTAACCAGTCTTTAACCCTTCGAGTGCAGTCAGGCTTCTTGTGACTCCCCTTCCGTCAGCATTTGCCCTCCTGTGTCTTTCCTGGAACACTGACAATTGCTCGCCTCCGTCCTCACCTAGGTTCCTCATCCCTGCACTAGATCAGCCGTTTCGAGCCCTTCACGGCTGAATGATCCCCCAATAGCCATCACTGACCATCAGCCTCTCTCCTCATTCTCTCCCTTTCTTACCACCCCTCTATCGGTTTCCTACATCTCTTCTCTCTCTCTGTCCATTAAATATCATATCTATAATTCTGTGCTGCTGTACTGCTGCAGTTCTGTAATCCAGTCCAACATCAGCACTGCAATCAATCACGCAGCCTGCCCTGCCACCTTTCACTCTCCTGAAGAGAGATTGATGCGTGAGCCGTCCACTTACAGTCATCCACATTGGCACCCCTACAGGAATGTACACATGCAAAGTTAGCTCAATCAGAGAAGATTATTTTATAGTGAAGTGTGCTTTGACAGGGAATGAAGCGCTGTGTATACACAATACCATCAATGGAAAAGTGATCGTCAGAATTAGCACTATGACTGCTTGTGTTTTAAAATGGCAGAATGGTATTTAAAGCATTTCAAATACATCCAATTAGGTAATCTATTTACAAAGGGAGGTGAGATTCTACAAGCCAAGCTAGGTAATGGACAGAATGACAGCCCTAATGAACAGTTAGCAGGCCACGCATAAGCTAATGTTTGGTTGCTGCATTATTGATTGGACACACTCTGTGGTCACATCCGCAGATATCTGAGGACACGGCAGCACCCTAGCTGTCAAATCTAAGACAAACCGTACGTAATGTAACAAAATCTTGTGGCAACCGTATTAAACCCTGAAAAACAAGCTCCTCATTTAAAAAAAGAAACATTCCATATAACTTGGATACTATGCATATCACAGAGAAATATTCTAGCCACACATTCCTTTAATACTACGAGAGTGATAGATACAATATTCATAATACACAGTAGCACACCGCTGCTCATTAATTAATTTATGGTGTATTAGCCTTGCCAAAGGTTTAGGTAAAAGCCTTCTGTAAACCTTTTCAACTGCTGCGGTGGGTATATCAATCTCAATTTAAATTATTATCCCACAAGGTATTGCATGTTCTGAACTTGAATATTAAAACAGGAGTATTATGAAATGAACAGAAATAAATAACACAATGTGATAAAATAATTTGAAGAGACTGATGAAACCACCCTCATAATGGTAATTAGCATTTTGGAATTGGTTAAAGATGAAAAGGGCATGCATGCGGATGGTAGTTGGAGTTTTCAGTCCGTTTTGTTGTCATTCATTTTGTGTTATTAATTTGGTATTTACAGGCTGATTTCTGACATTTTGCGATGCCCAAGCACTTGACCACCTACTTCTGTTAATTGGTCCTGGTCATTTAGATGGAGATGTGATGTAGAATATACAATAATTTAGAAAATAGCCCAAATGTCCTGTAAATGTAACCCCAAACCCACATCAAACGTGGTAAAGGAATGGCTAAATCACACTAGAATTAAGGTTTCTGTGTCAGAAAGCCAACACATTAAATTGAACTGCACCAATTCTATAAAGAGGAGTGGTCAAATATTCATCCAGAAGCTTGCCATAAGCTGGTTAGTTAATATTATATCAAGATTTGATGCTTCCAAACACGCATATGAATATGACTTGATATACATAAATCATTGGGATGTGTGAAGGGTGCATTGTGATGATGCAAGGGGAGTGTAATATTATTTGTGCATGAAACAATTACAGATGGCATACTGGTGAGAAGGAATCTCCAGGAAGGTGGTTGTTATAGCCATTGGGCCTTGTGAGTCTGTAGGGTAAAGGCAGACCAGGTGGGATGGGGTTCAGGCAGTGGTTTATACTTCAGGAGCTATGATGATTTCATATAGCAAATTAGCCCACAAGTGTAACATGTCTATACTGTAGGTATATAGCTTATTCTATTGCTTTTCTTGATAACACATTTTAGTCAGATGCACATGTGTTTTGTCGCGAGTCACGATGCAAGTTGCGATGATGTGGTACTCAAAACAAAATGTCCAATGTTGGCAAGTCTGGGGCATTCTTGCTGTAGTATACAAATTCAGCTAAAGATAATGCAAAGTGCATGACAGAGAACATTTCTGTGCCTCACACTGTATAACTGTGGTTTGTATATTTTCCAAGGCTGTTGAGGCAAATCAACTGCTTTAACAAACATGTGGTTATGGTTTGTTTACTGACCAATAGGTTTTGCACTCTGTTCCAAGCTGCAGTGTTCAGCATCCATAACTGTACCCAGCCTCTTTTGTCAGGAAGGCACATTCCTCTTCAAATATAGTTCACAGTAAATAAATTGCATTCGTTTTGCCTCATAGATTGTGATATAGATACAACTACAGCTATTTTCCAAAAAGGCAGCCAGTATTCTGGAAGGGAAGTTGACAAACATTTTTGACCTCATTGTCACTGTGACTCCTTCTGGCAAATGTATGTGCAACTACAAGAAAGTGTTATTTATCCAAGCTGTAGTAACAATAAACAACAATAAAAATTGTGTCCCATCGCTAAGTACATTTTTACATATTGTTGAAAATGTGTTTATTGATCCGATATGGGTGGCAGTAGCTCAGGAGGTAAAGCGCCTGCCCAGCAACCACAAGGTTGAAGGTTCGAGTCCAGCTCCTCCCGGGAAGATAAGCTATTGTAGTGTCCTTGAGCAAGACACTGTGGCAGATGGAGTATAGGAGGGGGGAAGTGAAGGAGGGGCGGCACGAGCCGTTCCCCACATGGCCCATGTACGGACGTCCACCCCAATCAGCAGCATATCAGTCACAGCTGAGACAATTAGG
The DNA here is from genome assembly GCA_900312575.1 of Acanthochaenus luetkenii. Taxonomy (NCBI): domain Eukaryota; kingdom Metazoa; phylum Chordata; class Actinopteri; order Beryciformes; family Stephanoberycidae; genus Acanthochaenus; species Acanthochaenus luetkenii. The sequence continues at coordinate 7,466 of OMOT01068869.1, read as the reverse complement.
AGAATCAGACAGGGTCAATGGGGAAAGAGAGTGGCAGGGATTAAATAGGGGGAGACGAGGCAGAGAGGGGTGTGTGACCAATGGGGGGAGTTGGAGGAAGACCTAGAGAGAAAGCGAGAGAGATCGAGGAAAGCCTAGTACGTGTATGACCGACCGGACCGAGAACCCTGCTGTGTGCCTGATCCCTGACCGTCTGACAACCCGCCTGGCTATTGACCCCTACTTGTCTACCTACCACTCTCCTGCCTTAACCCCCAGACTCTGTGTGAGACTAACCAGTTACGCCCTGGAAGCAGTATTTAAACCACTGTTTCCTGTATTCCTTGTTGTGGATATTAACTTAGTTATTCACCCACGAGTGCGCCACAACACCTAACCCCAAAAATTGCTCCTTGCATGGCTGCCTCCGCCAACGGTATGATGATATGTAAGTCGCTTTGGATAAAAGCATCTGCTAAACGCCGTAATGTAATATAATGTAAAATGCCCAGTTACAGGTGTTGGACAAAATAACAGAGGCACCACATGAACACTTTGAAGTAACTAAATCACAATTACAAAGGCAGCTATACAGGCAAGTCATATTAAGTTGAATGCCAATTAGCAGTACGTTGCAGCTTAAAAAGTGGTTTGACAATCACCACTTTTATATGAGTTTTCAAGGAAACATGAGACAACTAACAGAGTTCCATAAATGATTGAATTACAGGTGCATCGGTCACAAAACCTGCAAGATTATGTAATGTAGAAAGGGGAACAGCCTTGAAAATCGTAAAATATGCCAAACACGGACAAACTACATTAGGAAAGAGCAGCAGTGGTCACAAGTCAAAGCTCACCAATAGGGGTAGGTGGACACCTAACAGTTTAATTGCTAAACACCACAAAATTATGGCCTCAAAAATTACGATAGTATTGAATCAATCCCTCTTGGATACAGTCCCAAGAAAAACAGAATGTTGTGAGCTTCATAAAGGTATTTACAGTGTGGCAGGGCTGCAATTCATAAACAGATCAGAAACAAGCCCCATGCACAAAGATGCATAACCTGGTGTAAGGACAAATCTGGAGCCCCGAGCAATGGAAAAAACAAATATGGTCTGATGAGTTGTCTTTCACCCTTTTCTTCTGGGGGAAAGCCAAAGGATGCCTTCATCCCACAAAGGGCCAGATCTACTAAGATCCCAAATACAGGGTACTAATTTGCGTGTGCATTCTAAAAGTTTGCGCGTTTGGTTGATTGGCGTGGTGCGGGTGATTTATTAAGAATGATTGCGTAAATGACAATTGGTGGAAACGTGGTAGAGACAGCGGTATTTAAATCAGGGTTTTGCATGTTTAATGATTTGCACCATGGAGATTTGGACGGGCAACAGAACCGCAAGCGCAAAATGAAATTTGAGCCTATAGAATTAGAATTACAAGGTTAAAATAGGCTACAATAAATGATTGAGACTGATAATTTGTTCAATAAATGTTGATTTCTTTACACATGCAGGGCATTTGCACGTTCCCTTGGAATGTATCAAATAAAGATGCAATCTCCGTCAACTAAATTGCGTTGAGGTTTGATAGATCACAGTGTGTGTGCTGCATTAATCTATTTACATTTTCTCCTCCCATTATTGTGCAAAATAGCGTGTAAACGCCCCATCTTGCACATTCATTGAGGCAAAACTTGATAAGGTGTGTTATTTTGCACATTTGAAAGACGCAGTCCTCATGACATCACAGACCCACCACGGCTTGTGGTTTCATGAACAGCAGGATGAAGTCAAATGTCTGCCATGGCCTCCCCAATCCCTTTATCTAAACATCATTCAACCTTTATGGGAAGATCTGGAGCGCAAAGTAGTGTGAAGTAGATTTCCATCTGACAGTATTCCAAGGAGGACTAAAGCAACCCCTTGGGAATGATGACTCATTTCTGCAAGAGACTCAGCTTGACAAAAAAGTCATAAAGTCAAAATCATTTTTTCTACTATGTTATGCAGGAAGCCATGTACCAATAACTGGTTTCTGTGAGGCTTTAACTCTCAAATGAGAGAAGGAAGTTAAGAAGATGTTAATAATGGCTGCCATCAAAGGTCCATGTGTCATCATACAACACTAAAAGTTCCAATGAAAGCTGTGACTCAAAGCGAGAACTCATGATGATGAGAATGATATTAAAATGAAGAGATTGCTAGAGGCCATGTACACTTTACAAGCAGTAATTGCATGGAAAATTCAGTCCGCTTAAACAAATCCATGACAACAGCTATGCGTAGTTACTTTTTTTTGTTTGTGTGTGTCTATTTCATGCTGTTTACATTATTAAAACTTCCAACTGTGAAGAAATTATTTTTATTTACCAAACAAGAAAAGTGATTAGTACAGCAACGATGGCTTAAATCCAGTTGGCAGAGGGCTGAATTTGTTCTTTTGACCTCGCTTCACATGAAACAGGTCTGGTAACCGGGAGGTATCAGTAAAAGTAAAACATTTAGAGTAACCCTCTTAATTTCACTGCCCAATTGTTCACAAAGTGATATCTATAGTGACATCTATAGTGCAGAATAAAAAGCCAACAATGGCATGTAAGGAAGACATAATCTCCAAGGAAATCAATGTGTGATTGGTGCACAGTGATAAAATGAAGCATCAAAGAACCCTTACATCAGCATTATTGAGATTCCATGATCCTGTAGTATTATGCTCTTTTATATATGTCCACAAACTACATCCCAAAATGAAGTACAAATTCAGGTTATTGAGTTGGATAATGAAATGTTTAATATCATACATTCATACAATACTTATTCAAATGGACAGGATATAGTACATAATCATATACTATAAGCAAATGGTGCCACATTGACCATTGTGCTTGTGTTACATAAAGAGACAAGCACTGTATTGCTTGATGCGAAAAATGCAATTTTGAATGTTTAGCTAATTTATACTTTATATTAATATTTGTATTACTTTAAAAAAAAACACTTGCTTTTAACATACTGACATATTAAAGGGTTATGCATCTTGGCAATTCTTTGATGAAAAATAATAGGGTGCTACAAACTTGGCAATTAAGCTATTAACTTAATAGTTCTCTGTGACATGGCTATGGGGAAGAAACAAAGAATAGTCTATAGCAAATTGGTAGAATACTTTTAATGGAGAATCTGCATTGTATGAAAACTGAAAAAAGAAATTGCTGTTTTGTATTTAATAAATCATTTATAATTGTAATTATTTGTTACTTTTTTTAAACTCAACTATCTTGAATTAATTGTGCTATTTTTACTTTCCGTTTATGCTAGTTCTATCCGATTGTATTTATTATGCCAATGGGATTTTATGTGGGTTTTATTCCTACTCCTTACTGATTTGAAGCCTCAAGGCATATTGAAGAATTTACCGATGCCATGTGCTCTAGGCCAGCAACCATATCCACTTGTATGAAAGACAACAGTAAGAATGAGGGGATTTTGTGAACATTATAAACTATACTTATGGACTATACTCATTGTGCAAATGTAGAATGCGTCAAATGAAGTACATTATCAACGCAAACAGCAGCATACTTAATATTGTTAATCAAACAAGACATGGGAGTCCGGCAACAAAGATTTTAATGCATTGACATGCTGATAATTTTCTATGGCTGTGTTAAAAGTGATAAAAGTGTAATGTTTTCATGTAATGCTCTGGAGGAAGTTATGCTCTTTGACATCCTTCCCTGATAATGCAGAGATAGTATAGGATGAACTCTTTTTATGATAAGGAAGCCAGTGGGGAAGGACACAACGTTCAAAAGATGGTTAACCAGCAAAAGCTTGACCTTTTGAATCAGACCAGGGCTTGAACCTGGATCACCTCTGACTATCTCAGGCATGCTGCATTGCTTGTATACTGCCTAAAAAGAGCATTTGATGAGTTACAAAGGCAGCCGCCACGGGAGATGCAGATCCAGATGCCATGTGTCGCTCAGAGGACAGGTGAATCTGGTTAGCTGAAACAGTTAAACAAACAGTAAACAAAGCAATGACAAAGAGAGTGGGAGGAGGAAGGAAACGGATTTAACCAGGAATGAACACTGTGGGTAGAAATTGGTGCATAGAGGCGCAGTCGTGCTGTGTATGGCATCTTGTAGCTCCCTGGAATGAAAGTTTCACCTGGGAAAGAAAAATCTATGTTCGTTGAGGTACATCTGGGGCTCAGGTCCTCTCAGTTAGGAAACAGGTCCCTTGCCATTTCACACAACACTGCTGTTTCTTTAGCCAGACAAGCGAGCAACGGTCAAAACGCTGGCCGTAGTGCTACTTTGGGAAAGGAGGTCAGCTTGTGAGGATTCCAACTATATCAAGATGGCAGGCCACTGGGATGCTGAACGAGAAATATGGTTATGGCAGGTAAGGGAATGATACATCTGTGCGGGATCCCAAAGGGCTCACTGAGGATGGGAAGCAGAAATTACTGTCGAGACACAAATGAGCAGTGAAAGGTCTCTTGGTTCACCGCGGCAGGCGGGGAAAGTGAACAAGGGAAGGATGATTCAGACTCCCTCGCCAGGATCTGTGGCCGAGGCTTTTGGCTGACCAGACCTACAGGCTCCTAATGATGAAAAAGGTGGCAGGTGTGTGTGTGCAAATTGCAGACGAGGTTCCCATCCCTTGAAATGTCTCTGTCAGAGGAATTACACATCCCAGTAATGTAATTGAGGCTGCCACAAAGACGAGTCTGACAAAAAACTGCATTTACTGCACTAGTCATTATGTGTCCGAGGCTCCAGAAAGGTCCATTTATCTTGTGCGATGCAGCACCTTCCGCTGATATTTAGACTCCTGCTGTTTCAAATCAACTTAATCTTGTTTCAGACCCTGTGGTTGGAGACAAAGCCGGTTATTACACTTTGTTTGTTCCCGTCCACCAGATGGAATGAAGGAGAAGCTTGCTGTTGCTCATTGATTCACATCCTGACATGGTGTTAACAAAACCGAGAATATATATTTGCTTGGGTTCAATCTCCTTCTTAACCTTTGTGTTGTCCTCGGGTCAAAAATGACCCATTTCTGAGTTTAACAGCAGTGAGAACCCCCTAAAAAATAAATCAGTAGGAAATTAGACGAGTTCTCCTGGAGTGACCTTACCATTAGTGAAACATTTCCCTTTTTTAAAAAACATTTTTATAAAAGCTTTACACCATCACGTTACAAAGATAGTCTTCGGATCATTTTTGACCAAGCAGTTATGAAATCAAATACTCACTAATTGAAGTATTTAGAAATTAATTACAGTAACTATAAAGCATAGTAAAGAACCTGAGGCCATTTTCTCTTCATATCTGTGTCTCCCTCTCCGCTCTTTCTCTCTCACATCCAAAATATACTGTATATATGCACAGACATGCCATCACACATGAACACACACATACTATATGCATGGCATCAAATGGAACTCCCATACCATGGCATACTTGTGCTGCATAGAGAAATACACAGCCATGTGCTTGGGGCTCAAATGCTTCCTACAATAAAACTTAAAGAATGTTATTTCTATGTTTCCAAAAAAGGTCAAGAATGTTATAGCTATGTTTCCTTTCAGTAAAATGCATTGAAATCTTCATGGTTGTCAGGTCCTAGTTTCTTAGGCTATCAATGTGCTTGCTAAATAATGCTATATTTTTTTAAACACATGCAATACCATTAGCCAAAATAATAATAATGCAGTATATGAAGATTACACAAGGGATTGATCCTGCTTGCCTGGGGCTCATTGTGTTTCGAGACCAGTACTTCTTAAGGTTGTATGCATTCAACAGCTAAAGGTGTCTTCGGGAGCAGAGCAGGTGAATTCATGACACTTTTGCTCTGAGTCAATTAAACGTTCTGCTTCTGCAAGTTAACTTTTAGACATATGACATATGACATATGATTTAAAATACTATCTCACCGCCATGAACATTTCCCCCCACCTCATCGTAGTAGGGGAAACAAGTGGACTAATCACTGTAGATGTTTTCATTTAAACATTTGCTTTTGGTTTGTTTCGCTCTGTGTTCGGTTTTATTCCGTTCTTGCTATGCCTTAAGTACTATTACCTCTGTCATTTTCATCATTTGTTTTACGTGCAATAATATGTCTAAATGAATCTCTATCCACATGTGACCATTGCTGACGCCTTGGTTTCAATATAACAATCAGTTCTAACTTGTAACGAAGGACTCTGAAATCAATTGAAATCATAAACAGTTTATGGAGAACTATCTCATTATTTCACACCTTCCACTTTTACTGTACTACACACAGTAAATTTGCTTTTCCCTTCATTTGTTCTCTCTTCTATTCATGAATTCACAATTTTCAACCTCTACTGTTATTATGATTCATCGGATTTGAAAAAGCAGGTAAAAACAGCTGTTTCCCAGGATAAGTTATTAGCCAAAGGTGGCCAGAACAAGTTAATAACAAGTGGGATATCTCTCTCTCTCTCAATTAAATTCAAATGGGCTTTATTGACATGGGAAACAGACATTTACATTGCCAAAGCAAGTGTGAAGTAAAAACAACATAAAATATCAGGGCTCGAAATTAACTTTTTCACTTGGTAGCACTGGTGCTCCCAACTTCAAAAGTTAGGAGCACCAGCCAAAAGTTGGGAGCACCAGCCAAAAATGAGGAGCACTAACATATGTAAAACATTTTTTTTAATGAAAAACAACATAACAGTACGGCTTACAAGTAACAAAAAACGGTGAAAGTAGCCTTAAAAACGCAACAACAACAAAAAATATACAATTTATAAAATTTATAAAATAGAAAATAGAAAACCAACATACATGTACAGTAAGAAACGCTGAATAATTGTGGTATTACAAGTGAATTGAATCACTGATGAACGACATGTACCGAGTATCGGTGTTGAATAATTGTCTGACCAGTGGAGCCTGAACTCTTCGTAACCTCGTCACAGGGTTTCTTGTGTTTTGTCTCCGTACTTAGTTCAGCTCTCACGCTTAAACTGTGTCGACTCCGTTGCAAACGAAGTTACCTGTGATATCCGTCCCACAGGCGTCAGTGTACAGTTAACGTTATGTTAATTGCGCCGCTCTCATACCGAAGACATTCAAAGTCCTTCAGCCACTCTCTGAAACTGTTAACCGTCTTCTCTGCTGGTGAAAATACATCACCATCAACTGTTTCCACGACTAACGTTATATCAGTAACGTTACTAACACGCCGTAATCGTTCGCTTACTCTTGTTAACTTTCAATAGCGCTAGCTAAACTAGCCGCGAAAGGAAGTGATTGAAGGCTAATCTCAACCAATCTAGAATCAGCATTAAAGGTAAGAACCTCAAACTCACGTTTGATTGGTTAGGATGGTCACTGTCACGAGGCATACTAGCGAAGGTACAGAGAAAGGGACGTTCAAGTGCAGAAGAAAAAAACGGTTGCACCAGAACAATTATTTACACTCGCACAG
>OMOT01068859.1:0-11347 GCA_900312575.1 Acanthochaenus luetkenii | reverse complement strand
GCAAGTAATATTTTGCCACACTGAAGGGGGCGTACGTGAGCCAACAGGTGCTTGTTGCTGCTGTTCTTCTACTCAGAGGCGCCAGGCGAGTCAAGTGTAGAAGAGGAATGAATGCAAATCTCTAGGGATGACTAGAACAAGACTTTCCGAAACACCGAGACAATTGAAACAATTTTGCCGAAGCTTCACGAAACGCTCGAAACACTACTCGACAGTGAAGTCATTGACTTATAGAAGTATTTTCACCTAATGAAATCAGGACTCCGTAGTCGAGCGGTAGCGCGTTGGTCTTACAATCTTTAGGAGTTTTGAAGCGTGACATCGAACCCAAGCTTTTGCTTCTTAAGACTTTACGTTTTTTCTTATCTTTACGTACCTTTAATACGTACCTTACGTGTGTGTGTGTGTGAAGAATGCTGATGACATATGAAATAACCAGTAGCCAATTGAATAAGCTACCCTTTTGGGTTTATATATTTGTAAATCTGACTCTAAAGGAGTCAGTGCCTCACCAACCATGAACCTCACCGCACGTCACTGTAAAAGAACCAATGCCGTTAGCTCATTCCCATACCTGGACTTCCCTTGCATGGTACATCACTATGAGCCCAAGAAGAAGAGCAGTAGAGAGACTGATTAGGCCTTTCAGTACAAATGAATATATGGATTCCTGTAGATGATGGAGACAAAAACATGAGCACGGCGTTCTGTGCTGTGCTAATAAGGACAGCATGCAATCTTTGAAGGTTACAATATATTAAAATGTAGGTCATGTCCCTTTGCACTTTATGTGAAGCGCTGTTGTCCCCGTGAGTCAGAATGTACTGTGAAACCTTATAAGATGTCAGTATGTCTCTGCACTAGTGTCAACACATTTATGTACATCTGTAGTATTCTTGAAGAGGATTACCTTACTGTAAAATCCCCTCGACAGTTCTGTCTCGATCACCATTACAACGATGCCAAACATCCCACAGACCAAGGCGTAGTCGCTCAACTGTTTGCGCTTCCCAAAAAGAGCTCTTCGTTGACCCAGCCTGTAGCTGATGTCCTTGATCTTCCTCTGTGGTGCGCTACCTTCCTCCCTGGCCAGGCTCTCACTGTTGGCCTTACTGGAGTCTTCTGTGATGGCTTTGGAGAAGGTGTCCTCAAGGATGTTACTGTGGAGAAGCTGAAGAGGTTGTCCATCCGAGTCAAGATCTGTAAGGCCGGCTCTTAAAGCACCATGGCTGGTCAGCGGTCTCACTGCATCCCCATTGAGTGTGTCACCGGTGTCAGAAGGTTGAGTACACTTGGAGGGGGAGAGTTCCGATCCACTTCGGCTGAGGTGGCGCTGAGCATTTGTCTGCACGACACAGTAAGAGTCAAAATATCATGGGTCATCTATCAGATTACATACACTGAGAGAAACAAGACCGCCAGAATAAGAAAACATCACTTGCCTTTACACACTGGAGCTAGGTGATTTAACTTTTGGTTGTGTGATATACAGTATGATGTGGTGATTTGTAATATGTCTGCAAACTACATTTCCTTTATGGGACAATTAAAGCTGCACCAGGCAAAAAATACACCTCATTCGCCTAAATCATAAAGTGCAGCTGCAACAGAGAATCCAGATGCCATATTCACCCCATTTACTCAAATGAAATTCTGATGTCGGGTATGGACAATGGTGGCAAAACTCCGCCCACAGAAAGTGACAAATCAGCACTACCGAACAGCAGTGAGCAGCACTCTGCCTGGAGAAAACATGACTCACCAACCTTAGATCCTTTCCTCTCTCGTCCCTTTGGTTTCCTTTGGTATAAAGCATCACAGACCGGCCGGTTGGTAAACATTAGCGTGTTGCGTGCAGATTACTGACGTTACCTTACAGGATTTATGGGTATTGAAGTTCAACATTTTCAAACAGTTACCACGCCGCCATGTGGAGCCGCCAACATGCGAAGTTGCCCGGTGCAGCTTTAAGATTTAAAGTGAATTGAATGGACTGAATTTAGAGAAATGACCTTCTTCACTGGGTCAGCAAGGCATACAAACAAACATCATGTACCCGACTCGCTCCCTGTCTGGCTCTCTGCTCCTCTAGACGATGGTTCTCAAGTGAACTATAACAGCTGGTGGAGAAGGATTGGACACTTTTGTTGCTGGCTGGTGTTGATGACCTCTTCACTCGTGGGGCGCTGGTTAGAGGGCTGCAAGGGCAATGACGGCACTCGAGGACAATCGAGGGATCTCCAAATGACTTGCAGGTTTGATCACAACTTAGGAACCAGTGAGAGTTTTGCTGTTGATGCTGTTGAACTAACAGCGGCTCTTTTCCAAAAAGATCTTTCCATTGATGTTCTGCATTGACAGGTTGCAGCATTTTGTCTTGAAGTTTGGACAAGTTTTGATTTGTCTCAAAATACTCAGAGTTCAGAGGAATGTTGAACAAATTTGGACTGGCTGGTTGGCCGCTGTCCTCGAGTCTAAAATGATCGCAAGGCTGTTGCAGGAAAAGCTCTTTTTGAGCATCTCCTTCACTGTGCTGGGGCATGAGACTATCCTGTGGGTGGTATGTTGCAGATTTCAAATGATCCTCTTGGTTTGTTTGCTGTGGTAAAACCTGGCATGTAGCAGAAACCTGGGAGGTCTGAGAGAAAGGATGGGTGTGTGGTGAAGATGCAAGGTTTCTCTTGTTGGAAACACTGGAGAGGCAGTCTTGGACTGTACCATGTTTTGACAGAGGTTGAAAACTAGAAGCCTCAGAATTTAGGTGTGTATCAAGAGCGAGACAACCACATCTGTCTGCGTGGTTTGGATGTTCCATGCTGGTCCCATGTCTCTCTGCTGATGGTGAAATATAGTGACCGCTACCAGCCTGGCCACCAAACAGGAGCAAGTCTTGATCACTGAACTGTGATACGGTTGCGCTGCAGGCTTTCAATGGTGAAGACTGTGACGAAATTCTTGGAGGAGTAATTCCATTAGATCTTCCCTGAGCTGCAGATGAAACAGAGCACAGACTCGTCTCCTGCTGGGACGATGAAGGTTCCAGGGAGGTTCCAGAGTATGGATAACGTATGACCTCAGGAGGTTTTGCGGGAGGTGACTGACCTCCTGAGTTGCAACGCTCATGGTCCCCGTCGCGGAAGACTTCACCCGTTGAGTCAAGACGTCGCGTCGCGTTGGTGGGTTTGACCAGAATCAGCCTCATAGCATCACCGTAGAGCTGCAACTAAAACACAGTTCTGCTTTGAGCACCACATAAACATACAATTTGTGAATGATTAAAGATGACTTTTATTACATTCCTGCTTTATTTGATAGTCACAGTGAAGAGAGACAGGGAGGAGAGAGGGGAACGACATGCAACAAACGTCCTGGACCAGATTCGAACTCAGGTCATGGTTACATGGTGTGCATCTTGGCCAACTGAGCCAACAGGACACCTCATAAATCTGTTTTCCTACCATTCCACATAAGTGGCCCAACCCAACATATAAAGGAGCATGAGGTAAGTCTGGGTTGTAGAAGCAGCCCTGAATGACTGAAGGGTGGGAAAGTCTGATGAGTCCTGGCCAAGTCTCCCCAAATTATCTTTCAACTATCTCAGGCAACGCAGTTTGTAGATGTCAAAAAAAATGGCATGTTCCATTGAAGCTCCATGAAGTTCTCCAGATTTTCACACACTGTTGTCATTTGTCTTCACAGAAATGCACAGAAAACATATCAGAAATTCATCACAAAAAACACCAACCACTGAATAGCCAGTGAACGTGTTGTTACAGTGTTATTCTGTTAACCAAGGACCATTCTGTAAGTGTAGGTATCACAATATCTCATCCCTGTAGCCCATAGAGCCACTTACACATTTCTCTGTGAATTTGAGGCTTTCCATTAACGGTTATCTGTTGAGTGATGCAGTTACACTTGCATTTATCTGTAACATTACAATTTGGGATGTGTAAATATCCACAGATATACCAGAGATGATTATATGATCCTAAACAGAACTATTCTGTATAATATGTGAGGTGTTGGTAAATAAAAAGGTGGGTAAACTATGACCACTAAATCAAGCAACCACCAAAACAAAAATCTATTATATTTTCAGTATCCTTTCATTTCCTAGACAGACCCAATCCTCGTGTAACTTACATAGGTTTGATACTACTTACTATGAATTCACCTCCTAAAGATCAGCCTAAGAAAGGTGTGTAAGCTGTATTCCTGCAAACAAAAAGGTGTGTAAACTCCTCTGCGGCTTCACCCTCCAACACATCCCTGAGTATAAGCTCATGTTTAAAGACAACAGCATGACAACGGTAATGGTAACTCATAATGTGCTTTACAATTCAGCAATCACTTGCCATCGATCCTTTTCTAAGAGTAGGTATCACTTTATCCAAACGATGGATATCTCATTTTGGAATGAAAATCTTCAATTGCAGTTCAGCATCTGGACCTGGCTTTATGAGTCTGCTAATTTTCATCACTTTCTACTTAACAAATAAACAAAACACTAACAAATCCCAACTACCACAGGTGATCCTTACCTTCTTTCTCCAACCTTGAAGAAGCAGGGTACTAATGGGAAGTGCTGTTGGCCGGTGGAGGGAAAGTGGTAAGACCGCTCGTCTGAGAAGTGGCCGCGCGGCGGCCGGCCTCTCCCAGTCCCTACACTTGAGAGAGGAGCAGTGGCGACGCTTTCCTTTGAAAGTAATAATTAGAATGCAATGCGAAGGAAGAAAAGGGCAGCAGCTGGCCCGGTAAAAGGCTGCCATGCAAATACAAAGGGAGCGTGTAACGTCAGATCAGTGTTCAGGAGGAACATCAGACATATTGGCTCAAACAGAGATCACTGTAAATAAGGAAGTGGATTGATTGATTGCTGGGGACAAGGAGGGGAGCCGTTCGCTTTCAATGTGAAGAGGAAAATAAGAGGTCAGTGAACTTGTCATTGATGCTCTGTGGTTCAAAGGCCTTCACAGAGTCTCTTATCTCCTCCGCCACAAGGGTTGCGCTGGTCTTTTTTTAACATCTGGGCCTGAATGAGTCCAGTGAAAGGCCTTGACGTACTGCGTCTCATCTAACATGTCACAGGCGATCTGACCACAGTCACGGCAGGAACCATTTTGTCATAAACGTATGAACAGATTTATTCCAAAACACCACTGCTGGAAAACAAATCATCACCTGAAGTTCATACTTCCATATCTTCAAAAACTAAATGATCCAGTGTCATTTTGTCAACCAGTGACTCCTCACATACTACCTTTCTAAAAAAGTGTCATTTGTTTTCATCTTGTATCATTTTGTGTGTTGATTTTTTCAAAATGGTTTAGGTCCCATTTTGGAACAAAACTCTGTTTTATAATAAAATTAAAATAAAAACGGTATAAATCAAACAAATTAATTTCACAGCCGGCACGTTGCTGAGAATAAAAATATAATCCATTCCACAACTTGATTCAGCTCACCGCAATACAGTGAGGTAAATAAAAGATTACGGTTTTCACCAATTACTCAAGTGATCGGCTTCATATTGGTTTTCCCCCATAAATGTTCCATAACTTTGACGGGCTTAAAGCTTTTTACAAGTTAGAAAATAACAACCTGGGTCAGCAATTTTGACGTCCTTTAAAAAAAAGATTTAAATAGATATCAAAGGTGCTCAAAAAAAAAAAGACACTCGTTCAAAGTAAATCTCAAGCGTTTGAAATGTAAATGAGCCTGCAGTGTTTTTACTATTCATTAGGTTAAAGTTGCACTCAGAGATGTAGTGGTCAATAAAGAGGCGGGTCAATTATGATCAAGAAACATAAAACAAAATGCATCTTCTGAATAGAACTAATAAAGAAATGTCTGGTTGCGTACAGCAGTGACTCTGGATGTATCCACATTTTTGTTCCGATGTAATTTGCTGTTGCTGCTTAGAAACATGAAAGATATAGAAATATGGAGCAGATCTGAAGCCCTTCAGTGTGGTAGAACACTTCCTGACAGGGTTCCTATGTTCTTGCAATCATTAAATTCCAGACGTTTCCCCAGACATTAATTACTTGTCAGGATTTGTAGATTTTGGTCGGTGTTCAATGTAATGTATGCTGATCATGGCTGGGCCATGTGGCTGTCAACGTAAGTAGGCCTTATCACAATATAGCCGAAGATATACTGTGTTACATTGCATGACAAGGCAGTGGGTGTACAACTACATGAAATATGTAGTTTAATATATATCAGGAAGAAAATCATGTTTAAAAACTTTCTCAGCTTCTTTATGCAATTCCCAAACTTGTCAAGACCTGGAAATGATCAAATTCACTTTGCACACATTTCCAGACCTGCGTAGGAACCCTGTTATGTGCTTAAACCCTATTTCAGATACAAATGTGCATAAACCGTGTTTCAGTAATCCAAACAATTATTATTTGTTTCATCTACATGCTTTTGCAACAACCCTATCCCCCCCCCATGTGATCAGTAGTTACCTTATCTCGAGGTGTGCAGACTGAGTTCAGGCAGCTTTAGCCCAGTTGCATCCCTGCTTGCTCCGTCTCCACCTGCAGGCACCAGGCCTGCAGCTTGCTGGCTCAGCAGCTCAGTGTATGACTGTTGCTGCGCTGGAGAAAACCGGACACCGTCGTCAGCCGTATCAATAATTACCGGGCTCATTCAAAAGCCACAAATATGACAACGGCTATGTTGAACCAAAAACCTACTGTGACTAAAACTACGTTGGGAAATATTGGGGTGTGACAAATAAACAGGACGCATTTCTCCAAGCAGTGAATTTTGTAGATGCAATTCATTAGTGGCCTTGGAGCAGAAATGGTAAACTACCTACGCAATTTCTCCAAACAGAAAGGTTATGACCCAGTTCTGCTTCATAACTAATTTACTATACACACTCACACACTGCATCATGGGAGCTCTGTGTTATACAGTACCAAGTCTGACTGAGCGGATCAGAACATGTGTTGACCAGGGCAGGAACTAACTTGTTTTGTTCACAGGCCACAGTGGCTGGTGATCTCAAAACTCTCCAGCCACTTTCAGTCTAGATTTCTGAAACATTCTAGGACCTCAAAGTCAAAGCTGGCTAAAGGCCAAAGAGTCTGGTGAAGTAGATATGGAAGAAGCTGAATGAAGGAAACAATTGTGTCGTTGAAAAGACAGTAACAATGTACAGACACGTTGGTTATGTAACCTTGATGCAGGCTTGAAGAGTATCCATCCAAGAGCAACTTCATTTGTTCTTCCGTTCTACCTTTTCCTCGTTCATGCACTTTGGTTATAAGGTGACGTAGCAACAGTTTTGTTTTACTTGGTTTAAGTAGATAAACCAGCTAGAAAGTGACCGATCTTGCACTTGGCAATCCTGAACCAAACCACGCTGAGGACGATGCCTTGAATGACTGGAGAGCCATCAGCCAACTATGGTGAGGCACATGGCTTAAGAGCTCGTGAAGATGTCAGTGCTTGTTGCGTGAACACCCACTGAGCTGCAGTTCACTGGTACCACCGGAGGTACTGGGACAGGAGCACCAACTCTTAAGTCAAGAGTTACAGGGCAGTCAATTCACATTTGACATGTTCTGCATTTAACGGATGCTGATATCAAATGCACTGCGTTCAATCAGGGCAGGACTTGAAAATGTACTCTTGGTGTTTTAGCAGACAAACTGCTCTTTAGAGCAGAAACAAGGTTAGTTACCTGCCAAAGGAGCCAGTGGACAACATTACCAGCCACGGCTAAAATTGACCAGGATTTGGTTGGTGCTCATTTCCTACTCTGGATGTAAAACTATAGTCAACTTTTTCCTTTAAGATAGAAAGGTAGAATTTGAATACAGTAACTACAACGTCTCCTCTGAATTAGCATCTCGGCTTTGACTTCAGCCACTGATTTCATTTACGTGGCTCTTAACCCCAGAGATGCAGAAAGACGGCAGACCGCAAAGTCTCACATTCAAAAGCAAAAACAGATGCTGATAATGGGTCAATGAGTTACTTTAATCTCAAAACATCTGGCTTCCCACGTCCCCTGAAGTGCACAAAAAAGAAAGAAAAGTAAATACAATTAATCGACATGACTGCCGGTTGTGACCTTGATCGGGAAATATTAACTTGCTTCCTCGCTACACCTGAATGGAACAACAAAGCTGAGTCTTCTGGCCCTGGAGAGATCGTTTCTGGGCGGGCGGCGGTGAAGCTTTCATCAGGGTGTGTTGTAGGAGGAAAAGCGCTGGTTCAGAGGGTTCTCTGGTGCCTTCATCCACTCTTTCTTCAACATTTGCTTCAGCTGCGACAACCTCATGTTGGGGTTCTCCATTTTAATGCGAGGCATGTTGGCCTCCTCGTAGGCAGCGAATGCCGCTTTCATCCTACGTTCCGGGTGACGTTCCACTTCTTCGGGCTTCGTGCTACGAGACAGGAAGGCAGGGGAAGCGGTGAGAATCAACACCTGAAACTTCCGCTGGTCACAGTGGCGGATTAATTGTCAACATTCATGAGACATTTTCACTATTTTACCAGTTAAATGTGATTTACTGGACTACAAATGTACAAACCACGAACAAAAATCCACTAGCGTTTGACTGGTGTTCATTTCCAACCTCCTGTTCAATATGTAATTAAATAAACGTTATACAGTATACTTTCATGGTGAAAGTATCCAACTGTGTTCTGCAAACTGAAATTGCATTTTTAGACAGAGCTGCAATCTGGCTCTCAACACTGGACTGTAGCAGTCAGAGTCAAACAGCTGAAAATATTCAACAGCATCAAACAGTCCGCCACATCTTGAACTGGATCCCAGTCCACCTGAACAGGCTGACAAACTTATCTTGTTATTGTAGCAGTATCGACATTTTAGATATTAAACTTAGTATTGGTATCAAAGTCCAAATATAGAAGATATTGTGACAACACTGAGGAACTAGTATTAACTTGGGAGTTTTAGACATTGGACATTTTATGTTACACATTTTCAAACGTATTCAAGTTTTCAAAATTGTCCAATGAAGACCCTCCACCCCACAATCAGAATCAAAATACACTTTCACAAAGTACAATAAATGTACAGGATTCGTTTTTTCCTGCTGACATATCAACTTCCAGAGTTTCACAGTACATCTTTACACAGTACATCTTTACACAGTACATCTTTACACAGAAACAACAGGACCTTACAGCATAAACAGACAAACGATGTGAGATCTGTACCTGAGCATAGCGATGGCATCTTCTATCGTTCTGGCCTCCAAAGAATCTTCATCTTGGACAATCCTGTTCACATTCTCCTCCAACGGAGTTTCCAGGTGGCTCTTTTCTGTGGGAAGAAAATAAGTTGGAAACACAGTGTCGTGGTTAAAGAGATAGTCCATAACTGTCACAGGTTCAATCCCCACAACAGCCAATGTGTCCATCGACAGCCATGTCCGGTTCAAGTGTCACGGATCCCCATGTGGATCATTAAAGTTTCATCTCATCTTAATTCTAACCAGCACCTGAGAAGAGCACCTTCAACCTGAAATGTACCTTTCTCTTTGAGCTCCTGCTGCTCCTGCTGCTGCTGCTTCTTCTGCTTCTCCTGCTCAATGCGAAGCGTCTCCTCGATCTGAACACGGGTCACTTTTCCTTCAGATGCAGCGTCCTTGGCAGCTTTGGTCTTCAGCATGGCGCTCTCCTCCTCCAGGAGCCGCTGGTTTTCCTTCTTCCTCTCCAGGGCCTCCAGCCTCTTCTTCTCCTTGTCATCCTGCAAAGACAGAAAGCAGGGTTTCATCAGATCTTTTTTGCAGAAGAAATTCTGCAACTTGTGCACGTCGTGCATATTTTTCATTTACTTCTTTATATCAGGATTCTCTACTGCTGTTATTTTGCACATCCTGTATACTTGCTATTATTCATGAATTGCATACTTTTCATTGTACTGAGTACATTGTGGTGTTATAACTGTCGGTTGTGTTCTGTTTAAAGCCATCATATGCTCTACTGTTTTAAAAGTCCACATGAAATTAACTCCCCTTTACTTTTACTTCCTGGAAAACAGTGTATCTTAAATGGTGGCCTCATGCTGCACCAGGAGGCATTAATACAAATTCCAACCGATAAAATCATCACAGATCTTTGAACAATCCCGCCCCTATGCCCCTCCCATCAAATAAAAAATGTCTCCCCCTGGCTGATATTACATTGGTTTACACTTTTGAATGACCCTTCACTGCGTTATGCCCCGCCCCAACATCCTGTTTCCACAGGAAATACATAAAACCAAGGAAGTAAAGATGCCGTTTCATGGGGTCTTAAATATCCTATTATGTCTTTGTCCTTCTTTATCCTACTACTATTTGCTGATGTAACAACCAAACTTCCCCAAAGGCATTATAAAGTTTAATCTCAGTTTGTCTCATCTACACTTCAGACCTGTGAATATCTGTGTGACAGGAAACAGACAGGTTTCCTCCTGACTACATCACAAACTGACTTTTTTCCTTTTCCAATGTGATGTTTCTGAAACAAACAAAACAAATTTCATTTCCCTCCCTCCCTTTTGACGTTTTAGTATTTTGTATGTTTAAAATAAACTAAACCTAAATTGTCTGTACACGCATCAATTAGTACAGACTAGGGCTGTTCGATATGAGGATATATATTGTGGAACAATAGAAAAATGTCTATCGGTAGACAGTTTCCTCTATCGTTTCTATCGCCACTGCTGCAAAAAAAGCAGCAGAACTGCTTTACGGACAGACGTATTTTACATCATTCCCGACCCGCTTTACGTTCTGTTCTCTACACGTGGACTGGAATAACAAACAAACACGGAGCAGCGTGGCACAGAACGAAACTCTTTTTGAACTGCCTGTTAAACAACAGTTTTCAGGCGTGCTAATTATTCCACTGATTTACAACCAGAAAAATGTATGCGATGGATCATCAGCTCTCATCACGAGCGTGGCTCTGTATGTAATCTGGACCGGGTAACTCTGGACCATTGTTTCACTAGAGACGGCTCACTGGACCTCAGTCATACCTAGGGATGCCCCCCGAAACCCGGTTCTAAACGGGAACCGGTTCTAAATTAGTAAAAACCGGAGTATTGATAAGATCCTACGTTATCGGTAGTTGCTCGAGAAAGTATAGAGTGAGATTTATATTGTGGAAAATTTGAGGAATTTAAACGTTGCGAACATAATCTAGTTTGCCGCTTTCTGTCTCTTTCTGTGCTGACACGCACACTCGCTCACACATACGGTACAGTCAGGCGGTACACATACGGTACAGTCATCCTGGGAAAAATGTTATCCCCCCCAATATATCACTGTAAACATTACTATGTAATTGAAATGCTTAC
>OMOT01068857.1:0-16523 GCA_900312575.1 Acanthochaenus luetkenii | reverse complement strand
TTTGGAAATTACTAGGCTATATGTAACTTTCTATACGCACCAATATAAAATTATTATGGGCATAATTACCTTCATTCGTTCACCCAGCGAAGTCCGCACTTTAGACTTGAACTCGGCTACTTTGCGGTGTTTATTGGCATCATGTCTTTTTCCATCATGCTGCACAGCCTTTGGGTGATACCCTCCGCCCGGCTAGCATCGCAATTTCTCCGTGCTAACACCGAGGCAATGGTCGGTTGTGATGCATCTGCCCCGTCAACAACATGGTTGGATGCTGGCTTTTGAGGTGATACAGTAACGGACTTGTGCAGGTGTTGCATTTTATAACATCATAATGATGGCAATGCGCTTTGTTCTCCTTCAGTGTGAAATGTTCCCACACGACGCTCCTTTTGGCCTTATGGTCGAGTCTTCTTCTGTGTAAAGTGAATTAACCTCTTCACAGTCTTCTTCTGTGTAAACAATGTTTCCCCATGCAGTGCGTACGCCCTCTTGTGTTTAACTTAATGATTGCATTTCACCAACAGCTCCACTTAACACATTTAAGATGACCGCAAATAGTTCAATTTGATCGTTAAGTTTTAAATGTTCATCGACCAAATTATTAATCGATTAATCGATTAACGACTAATCGTTAACACCCCTAATTCACAGCTACAAGATGGAAGTAAAACGTTAGCCATTTTTCAATTTTCCATATACAGTATAATGTAATTTAGAATTCAATTCTAACACAATTTAGACGATAAGTTCCAAGTTTCATTTATTTATATCGCCCTTTATCACACGCATGTCTCAAAGGACTTGATGGAAAATGAGCCAACTAGATCTAACTGAATAACAATCAATGGAATTACAGAATAGTATAAGACAAACATAGACAATATAGTCTGAACTAAGTGAGGTTCCCTTCAATCAGCAGTTCGTAGTTTTGTTCATTTGCCCATTGATAAAGCATAGACACAGTGATTAAAACTCTGATAAAATACAATGACACACAGAAAGGAAACAAAAATAAATTGCAGGAGAGATAAAAACCCAAAAGGACTCATACAAAAATCTTACTTTACTACTATTAGTATTGCTACTACTATTGTTATTTCTACTATGCAGTGGCGAGCGGTCATAATAAGCTATAAATGCGGCGCATGCCCAAGGCATTTGAAAGATGAGAGTATTTGCATATTAACATTTCTGTTTCATTTTATTCAATGTCTTATTTTATTCTAAGTAGCATAAGCATTAATTACATTACAACTTGTCATTTAAATGTTTGTTTCTTACTGTCCAATTGTTTTATTTTCATACTGCGATGCGGTGTGAACGCATTAAATAATCCTCGCGGTGAGCCTTGTCAGAATGAGCCGTCAGAATGGTGGGCAGAAAAGCTGTCTGTGAACCAGCTTGTCTTGGAAACAACGCATGCGCGTCTCTGCCACCAGCGAGCTGATTGGCTCTTCCCTTGGGAGGTGGGAGTAGCATGCCAAGCTCCAGAGGTCACCGCTCGCCACTGCTACTATGATTACTACTTATACTACAGTTACTGCTACTACTGTTGTTGTTTCCCTCAGGGGCCTGTTTATCATCGATCCAAATGGCGTGGTGAAGCACATGAGTGTGAATGACCTGCCAGTTGGCCGCTCTGTGGATGAGACCATTCGCCTGGTGAAGGCGTTCCAGTTCGTGGAGACCCACGGCGAGGTGTGCCCAGCCAGCTGGACGCCAGACTCTCCAACGGTGAGCTGCTTCAACTCCTGGAGACCAGTTCTGTCACTGTCACATAAACGGTTCCTCTCCAAAACATTGAATCCATTTCAGCTCTTTCTGTATTGCTAACATATAAATGATCCCGTCTGTAAACGTGTTATTGTTTCAGTCAACGACTTATATTACTCACTGTAGGTGTCACTTCTGGATATGAAATTTGATCCCGTTGTGTTGTCAAAATGTGCATACAGTACATCAGTCTTTAGTGACGACAGCCACAGTGGAAATACTGTCTTAAGTTCCTCTTATGTCATTGTTTGCTTTTCAGATCAAGCCAACCCCGGACGGATCTAAGGAGTACTTTGAAAAAGTCAACTAAAGAAGACCTACCTTCACAGCTCTTACTAAATCAGTGGATCATCCAGGTCTACAAATGAATGACTCTTAGTTTACAGTATAAACATTTGCATTTAACCATACACAACTGAATACAGAAATTAATATATTCATGCGTTGTTCTTGTCTTGTGGTATGATGACCTACAGTAGGTCTTGACATGTTCTTAGGTTCTAAGTAGGTCAAGATAACCAACACCCATACACTAGAGACGTAGACACATTATCTTAAGTTGACCTGCTTGGGTGGCTAGCAGCGCATCACTGGTAAACTGGCCAATTGCGTTAAGTCCATCCCTTGTACGGGGCGTGCCCAGCCCGAGAAGAAAATGTCTGAACACGGAAGCAACAGGCACTCTCGTGGGGGCTACTGACCCATAAGAGTCCAGCGCTGAGCATTACTTGTGAAACGTGAAACCTGTAATAAATATACCCAAGAGAAGTTGTTTACTATTATTAAGTGACCGACAGCAGAATAAAAGAACCGGGGCAGGGCTTAGGGGACACAGAACCTAAAGCCTAACAGGTATAAGACAAAATTGATCAAATGTAATTATCAGTTTCCCTTCAGATACCACATACTATGCTACAGATGTCAACCTGTACAAAAAGATAAAGCCTGTGACTACCAAATGTCAAATTCCAGATGAGACTAATTGGTCAATCAGGAACTCTATAATTAAAGCCCCAAGTTCATCTCACATAATTTGTCAATTCAATGTGTGTGGTTTTAATAATACTATACAGCTCAGGACCTTTCACAACCCTAATTCATTTCCATTTGGGCTTGATACAAGGAATCCCTACTGTATTAAGAGGTTGGAGTTAAATTGGCAATTTCAAGATGGCTCACTACATAATTACTCAGTAAATGGAAGCTCATTTCTAAGCCTATAGTCTCTATTTTGTCTGCTGGCCCAGATGCAATGATTTACTATGCCCTATATTCTTCACTGGCCATGTGCCTGTAATACACAGGTACATTTAATGTAATTTAGTCACCTTCAGTGACAAAAATCACACTTTCATAACCCCTGTACATAAACATGTTTATTTTGTTTCTTTTTACAGCAAGTTAATATGCAGGTTCAAAATGTCTAATCAGACATTGGTACACAACATGAGGTGCCAAAATCAACTTAAGTGGGGGGAGAATTGGAAATTAGAGAATAAAAAGGCATTGCCACTTTTCATACATGTAAGGTACATACCCTATTTACACAATGAAAAAAAGCATTTGAAACACTGCAGAACTGTATGTGGTTATGAAAACATCTAGTTGTAAGTGTACATAAATTTCACTTTGTACAGTTTGCAGAAACAAAGCAATCGCCTCGTTCCTCCCGACATTCACAACGTTTCAGGTTAAGCAACAAAAACTACATGTGGGAAACGGCCGATCAAAAGATGGAGCCTTTTAACGCTTTAAATAATATATGAAATCAAAATAATAGTGTCTGTAAGCAGGCTTCTTTCCAAACACCTATCTACTGGTCAACTAAATATACCTTTATGTTTTGAGACTGACTCAGATGTGTCAGGGAAGGTCAAAAGAAACGGACGTCGCCGACCAAAATGGAAATTGATGAGCAGATGGTTTGGTGAGAACTTCATGCAATTTCAGGCAAGCTGTACCTCCAGCCCCACCCCAAGAACAAAAAATTATAAAAAGAACTGAATGATTCATTAAAAAAGAAAAGAAAACACCCTGTAGTAAATCTGTACAACAAAAATACATTTGGGATCTACATCTAAAGGTACACTATTAAGGTTATATACACTTTTCCCCCCCTATCCATATATTATCTTTACAAGTAGACTTCATTCAGACCCAAACATTAAGAAAACATAAGACTTAACGGGGAAATGGGATCACATCAAACACCCATTTAAAACTCTGTTGTTCATACTGTACCTCAACCGTTGATCAGGACTAAAATACCTTTCATAAACTGGATGGACTGCTACTGTGACAGGGAATTAGAATTGTCGAAATAGGGGAATGGTTCGAGAGTGACTCGACCGTTTGCGTATGATCCATCATCACTACAGTGGAAGAAAATCTGAACAACCTACTGTACTGTGTAATGATGTCATTTGTTAAGTGTATGGAGACCAAAATACAACAGTAACGATATTCAGTGACTCCGGGAATACAAAATAGAATCAAGTCAGAGAACGGACACAAACCCAACTCTCCAATATTCTAATACAACAGAACAAAGGCTTTCAATACACTTAGGCCTCTTCACTGAAGAGAGCTAGACTATTCCATCAATAAACATTTATTCTCTCGTCTCAGGTGGGACTGGGTTGGAAAGAGAAGCCATGTTATCCTTTAACATTAGCCCCAACGTTTGTTTGAAAGCAACTGATAAAAACAGAACCAATGTTTGATAACGTTTCCATAGATTTGCTCTTGTTCACCGTTTTGCGGCGTTGAAATTCATTCAGAAAATGGACAACTACATTGTACAAAGTGAGATTCCACAATCTCTTTGCAAGAAAGAAAAAAATAAAGAATGACGAGCCCACCGCCTGTGTTAGGATACACTTAGGCAGATCCAAGGGTATTCCTGTGTTGCTGCTTCGGTCTTAGTCAATTTTCACATTTGTGTAGATCTTCCTCACGAAGGCACTTGTTCCCATATATCCAACGGCACCTGGAAAACAAATTTGGTCTGTGAGTGTCTTTATGGTGGGTCGACACCATGAATATTCTCAACTGAGTACACTAGTCTTTCCGCCTTATCCACATACTGCACAGATCATTTGACCAAATCAGAATGCCTTACTATTCACGCAAGTGGAAAGCTGCCTAATAGCACTGGTCAAACAATACAGCCTCTTGGCGCCTGTCAAGTCAGGTTGATTTATATAACCCTTTATCACAGCATGTCTCAAAGGATGTCATGGTCATACATATGTACATTATATGTAAATCTCATTATTTTGCAGACATATTTGTAGGCGAGGCCAGTTCACTAACACTTCTCAACACCAACTCCCACAAATTACAGTAGCACATATAGGCTCTTTTGAAAGGTGACAAAGACTGAGAAAAGAAAAGCAGACAGCAGAATGGCTGCTATCATTGATGCAAGACTGATCTTCTTGTGTGTTACATACAGTACACGGCCAGAAAATATGGACATCTGCTCATCGAATATCTCATTCCAATATCATGGGCATCAATATGGAGTTGGTCCCCCCTCATATACGGTAAACATGTACCATAAAATGTTACTAAGAGTTACGGTAATACAGACATGTGTAGAGTAGACCTGGATACAGACAGAGGGAGTTAACGTGTTGTGCCAAGTTACTACCCGTTTAAAACGATTGCTGAGATACTATCAATTCAAACTTTTCCATTGAAAGGATTAACCAATCAGAGTTAAAAAGGTTAGAAGGTTCCTCGTACAATTTATAGCATTAGTTCTCTGAGAATCTCTTTCATATCCAAGCTAAATTGGTATTGTAACTGAAACATCCCTAACCGAATAGATATAGAATCAAATTGGGACCTAGTGAATCGGAATCGAATCGATTCGGGAAATCAGTGGCGATACCCAGCCCTAGAGGCGTGTGGTTATTTTGTACAGACAAATTCTTATTCAGATTTACAGAAAATGTACTATATTGTGATATACATCGTTATCGTGACATGAAATTACCCATATCATGAAGACTTTGTCCATATCGCACAGCCCTACCCAAACTGTTGTCACGAAGTTGGAAGCACACAATCGTCTAGAATATTTTGCTGTAGTGTTAAGATTTCCCTTCACTGGAACGGGGAGAGGCCAAACCATGAAAAACCTTTATTCCTCCTCCACCAAACTTTACAGGTGACACTATGTGTTCAGGCAGGTAGGGATCTCCTGGCATCCGCCAAACCCAGATTCATCTGTTGGACTGTCAGATGGTGAAGCGTGATTCATCACTCCAAAGAACACATTTCCACTGTTCCAGAGTCCAATGGCGGCAAGCTTTACACCACTCCGGTGGCATTGCGCACGATGATCTTAGGCTTGTGTGTAGCCTCTCGACCATGGAAACCTGAAGCTCCCAACAAACAGTTATTGTGCTTCACAATAACTGCACTTACAATTGACCGGGTCAACTCAGCTCTAGCAGGTCAGAAATTTGACAAACTGACTTGTTGGAAAGGTGCCATCCAATGACGGAGCCACGTTGAGAGTCACTGAGCTCTTCAGTACGGCCCATTCTACTTATGATGTTTGTCTATGGAGATTGCATGGCTGTGCGCTTCATTTTATATACCTGTCAGCAAAGGGTGTGGCTGAAATAGCCGAATCCACTAATTAGAAGGGGTGTCCAGTGTCCACATATTTTTGGCCATGTAATGTACATGGGCCAGACATGACCATTAAACAGCACCGTGCAGTCCCTAGGGCAGATCAGATCAGACAACGCTCCAATTATAAAGGGCGCACGGATGGCAGCCTTAGTGGATTAGTCTTCCAGCTGAAGTATGCAATTTGTGCTTGCAATTGGTGGTGAAGGGGCTTTTTGTTTTCACCGAGCAAATGAGAACTTTGCACTCTTAGCTCGAGAGCTGAGGCGCCAAAAATACAGATTGCCCTCACAACGCAATCTTAGTGAATCTGGACATGAATATCTTTGTTACCGTTTTGTTTAAATATGGTAAATTGTCTTATTTCAGGTTACATTTTTTTCAATCCTGGAAAAACACGCATATTTCTGGTAATACAACAAAATTAACTATTATTCAGAGGTTTTTGATAAACACTGGATTTAAAGGCCCACATTGCAGTACGATAAACAAGATGACTATTACATGGACAATTACATGAGTCCGCAGAATGCTATGAATATTATTAGACAATGTCCAGGACAGCCATAGAATAGCCTAACAACTAGATACGGGACTCACCACACATGATTCCTAGGGCAGTACTGAACACAGCCATGTAACCAAAGTAGAAGGATGTCTGGAAGAGCCCGTACATCCTGAAACACAGTGGGATGAAACAAGCTGTAGGTGTTTGACTTCATTTTCCTGACATTCAACTTCAACAGTGATCTTTTATTTTTTGTAATCTCTGAAATTGAAAATGTGTCACCAATGGGATCCTATTTCATGTGATCAAAAATAGTTATGGATGACTAACTCACTTAGTTTTGAAGAAATAGTAGTAAAAGGAGTACATGTAAACATAAACAGCGGTAGATGCAGCCGAGAGGAAGCTTGTCCATTGCCTGGGAAAGAGAGAAACAAGCAGAACACTCAGAAACTCATTACCGACTTATTTTCCTTGTACATAGGACATTTTATCACACTCAAATAAATTGTCTGAGCTAAATGCTTCATGAGTATTTTGAATGTTAGAGCAAATGGAGCTTTATCTTTTAATTTGTAAAGAAACTACACTAAAAAGACAGCGGTCTTATACTCACCATCTGTAGTCCTCAGCATTTAGCAAGAAGTATGTACACACGATAGTGACACACACAGTCACAATGCACAGGATAACCAGGACCAGCATCATGAAGCCATAGACATAGTAGATCTTGTAGGCCCAAAAAGATGTAAAGATGAAGTACCTGAAGAACATGGAAAGAAATATTGTTGACTGATTTACAACATACAAACCCATTAGTGTTGCCTACTTGTCTACCACACCAGAGAAGACTTACATTTCAATGAAAATGGAACCAAATGGAAGGATTCCTCCAAGGCAGACAATGATAGCCGGTTCCATGAACCTAAGAGATCACAGGATTTTGATCAATGTTATCAAAATGACTATATGCCCCCCAAGTGTTCAAACTCAGTTTTCACATTCCAGTACTCAGGGTAAGGATACATGCCTTATTGTATTTTGAGATGGTAAGAGGAAAGGTAGATACAGATTCTAGAAATCTGAAAGTAGCCTTAAGTCACATGTACAATTTCTTCTGTGACTGGCCACAGTGCTCGGCAGAAAAAGTTGTAAACATTACTACGCTCTACTATTAATTATTACCCAAGCATATTTTGCCCAATCTTGCACTACTAGTGTCAGCAAAACCCTTTTGTACTTCAGACATGGCGCATAACACTTTTCAGCCACAGAAATGTAGGCCCTGGAACACCCATGAGTCCATGACTGACTTATTTCATCTCATTATATTAAAGAGTAACTAAACCCAAAATCTGTGTGAAGCCTGACATCTGCGATATAAGGCCACTCCTACCATTTCTTCTCAGGGATTGGACGTGGCACAGCATTAACTCGGCAGGGAAAGTTCGGCTGGCCAGACAGATTTCTCCCCAAAATTGTTCCTACGAGGTTTAGTGGCAGAATTACAAAGAAGCAGATACAGCAAACAGCCACCTGCAGAAAGACAAAACAATGAATATTTAATATTTCATTTGAGAGTTGTTGCTTTCAGTTCATGCAATATGAACCCCCATCACTTGCCTCAGTTGTCCGTTTTCCTGTATCGCACCAATAAATGCTTCCTGATATCAACTTGATGGCATCTGTTAAATTGTTGTCCACATTTTACTTGGAGAGGTGCTTTAATTGAAGTTCAAGTTAATTTATTTATAAAGCCCTTTATCACAAGCATGTCTCAAAGGACTTCACAGAAAAGGAGCCAAACTAGATCTAACTGAACAACAATCAATGGAATTACAGAATAGTATAAGACAAACATTGAAAGAGAAGAAAGCACAAGACACACAATATAATTTTTTGCAGGATATAAACTACCCGGCACCACCAGCCTTAGACCCTCGAGGCTGAATTAAATTTCTACATGCTGTGTGGGTAATTCCAAAAGACCATTCGCACAGGACAAAGGATCAAAGTGGTTTCTCTCAAATTACTGCTCATAGCCTGGATGTAAAACACTATGATCTACAGCATAATACTTATTACATTATGGAGAAAATTTACTGGATTGCTATTATCAGATGACCTCAGAGTTTGTGGGGGGGGGGGAAATGAATTCCACTGAAAAACATTGTGGCAAGACAAACTAGTAAAAGGAACCAGTTAGCACGGCAGGTAATATTACTAGCCTGCTACTGTATTTACATACATCCAATATTAATTAACAAGTTGTTTTGTGTATTCTGTGGAATGCTTTTTTGATGCTAATGGTTACTGTGATATTTGGTGTGGCATGGTATTGGTGGGTAAAAATATTTTATCATGACAACTGTAGATTACAATGGAACCTTGCTTATCCTAAATACTGGGGCCAAAACTTTATTTAAAACATGGACAGTATAGAATAGTTCTGAACTTTGGATATTTTGTTCATTACGCTAAATGATGAGTTCAGATGTCTTGAGTTCAGGTAGTACATGTTCTATGACTAAGTGAAAACATACAACTCTGTCATGTATTATGTGATATTACTGAGACAATAGTGCAGCACAGCTACACAGATAAACTGCAAACTGTTGACTGAGGATGTTTTTCATACTCTGTGATTTTTGGGGAGGTGTTGCTGTACAAATCTCACCATGGTGCCAAATGGGATGGCTCTGGAGGCGTGGTAGTACATAGCGATGAAGTTGATGAAGAAGGCAGTCCCACACACCATGGCTGGGATCAGGAAGGCCCCAATGAACATTTGCTTAATCCATCTTCTGCCTGGGTTATCGAAACAAATCAAACACCACAATTTGAGTAATGTGATTTGAGAGCCAAATGCATTCTACAATAACAATAAATAAACCATTCAGTATCACATATATCTAGAAGAGCTCAGTCAGAGAGAATGTGATGGATGAGGGAATTTCTTCTTAAATATTACCTCCTTGTTTTGCATACAAGCTTCCCCCAAAGTAGCCATTGACAGGGGAGGTTGCAGCGTACACAAAAATGGCTGTGCTCAGCATGGATCCTCTCCTACAGAGAAAAGTTGAGTATGAGTAGATCCCTATGATGCACATTATCTTCCTTCCTTATCTTCCCCTCAGGACCACTAAATTCTGTGCTATTCCCCTTTTATGCACAAATTATGCTTCTAAACTAAGATTTAGTATTTCAACTCGTTTTCTCCAGTCAAAAACCAGAAGACCTTACATGAGGTGCAGTTATAACGAAGCGGTTCTAAACACACTTAGGCAAGTTTCATCCTGAGGGGCCCGTTACTCACTCTGTGTACAGATCCTCAACCATGGCGACGATGATGACAATGAAGGAGACTGAGAAGATCTGGCAGCCGGAACCGATGAGCGAGGAGAAGATCATTGGATGGCTGGAGGGCCGAAACACATCTCCATGAACCTGTTTCCACCCGTACTCATCTCCCAGGTCTCTGTCCTGTAGGTATACAATGAGAAAACACAAAAATAAGAATGTTTGACAAATTGTTCAAAACCTAAAAATGTAATCCCAAAATTACAGAAAACACAAATCCTACATTTAACAAATGTAAATAAAATGTGACTGTTCTCAAGTGCAAACTGCTGAGTCAATAAATGTTTACCATGTCATCCATTTCCTCCTCTTTGCTGTATCTGGCATAATCCTTTCTTAGCGTTCTCATCAGAATCATGGACACCAGACCCACCAAGAAAATGACCATCATGAAGGAGTTGAAGATGGAGAACCAGTGAATCTACAAAAAAATTAAAAGCTAATTCAATCAACCGCAAGAGCACATGTTGAGAAATATGCACATTGCAGAGCTTCTTACTTCTAAACACTAAACTGAAATGTTAAGAAAGTATTAAACAAAATTTTTAAACCGAGTGGGCATAATGAACAAAACATGCAGTGATGTGAAAACAATTATGTGAAACTGTTATAATTTTCCATGTGTATGCTGGTTTCATATATTGAAGATGTTACTCGGGTATTTCAGTGTATTTAAGCCACACAAATACTGGTTTATACAATCCCCGTTCCCAGTGGGATGAGCTTCACGAGACTTCACTGTACAAGTCAGGGCAGGAAACACACTTTTTCATCCACTGGCTGTAGTGGCTGGGGGATTCCAAAATTCAGCAGACACTGACTATTTCACCAGCCAAAATGCTTTTTAGAACAGGGAAGAGCTCGGTTGCATACCCGCCACAGTGGCAGGTAGCGTGAACAATCTAACCAGCCACAGCCAAAAGTTACCAGCTTTTGGCTGGTCAATTACAGAGTATACCTATCCTAGTACAAGGCTGTCAGCTCAACAGATCTAAAGGTCGTATACAAGTCCTGTTAAAAGCCACTCATGATAAAGTACCTACATATACCGGTATTGTACAAAAGGAACTCTGAATACCAAACATGTGATAGGCAACTTACCCTGTGCTGAAAAAATGATGGATCAAGATACTTGTCGAATCTGTCTTCAAACTTAACATCTGACTTCTTCCACTTAACCTGTGATGGGAAAGGTTTCTTTATACTGGTAGGGGATGCATTATTAGGTTTTATGTTTTTTTCAAGAGCTAGCTATGTTGGTGCTCTTTACTACCAAGAATATGAATGACTGAATAATTTCTTTCCCCATCCCATGAGATTGACACATCAAAAACAAAAATTTGCATTGGCATATAAAGAAGTCCACTATGTGGATAACTCTGTACTCACAGAGTAAGACATTGCAATTCTTGTGTTTGGCACAAGCTTCACTTTGCCTTCGCTGGTCAGATTTACATCAACAATTCTGTTGCCATTGAAACCAATCTCCAATTTCTTGTAGGTCCACATGTAATGATCCTCTCCATTTTCATCTGCCTCACCAACAATACCTAGACAATTGACATGCAAAAAATTAGAGATTTGGACTTCATAAAAGGAGTCACATGGGCAGGAGATCCTGTAAGCCTTGAGACATTTGTTATTATAATACATATAAATTCAATGCAAAACAATGGCTCTGTATCAAACAAGCTCCTCTTGATTGGCTGCCTATTACTCTGCTCTACACTGTGCCACTTCTGCAAAATGTCCCTCCTGTTTCTCTTCTGCCTGGATGGATAATGTGCCTAACTTTAGATTAAATTTAACGTTATTCCCATGTGGCAACACACAGTGGTGAGGCCACAAAAACAAAAGACGAAGACGCAACAGACCTATTGTATAAGTGAGAAAGTGTTGCATTAAAACTCTAAATGTGCTCTTGTCCCTTTATTGAAAATGTCACACAGCACCTGATTATATACATAAAATAGCTAAAATAGGGTGACATATTTCTATGAAAAATGAATGTTCATTATTTTGACCAGTAAAAATGTATCTCTGCAAGTAACTTTTTTAATTTACCAGCCCTTGGCAGGTGAGACCAAAAAAGGGTAATTTTCAGACACTGCAGTTAAGTGCGTGCTGCAGACGTGTCAGAAAGTGATGAGCTACAGATCTGCACACTTAAAGCCAATGAGCTTCAGGTCTGCTGGGTCATTAAGTGAATAACGAAACTCACTTCTCCCCGTATCAGACATGATGAGCACACTGGTGACGTTCACACGCTGGCATATACATAAGAAATGGGATATGAGGTTAAAGTCTATATTTATTTATTCTGAATAAACCGCAAGTATGTACAATACAGCGTGTAAGTTTGTACAATACAGCGTGTAACATAGTTTGACTAAGGGCCAATGCCCCACCCATTGTCCACAATATCATCAGGTTACACAGTTGATATGTTTGAGCAAGTCTAGGAGTGGTTCAATTGTACAAACTACACAAATACACGGATAGCTTGTTAGAGTGATAGTGTTAAGAAGAGTCCTTGAGGAAATAGAGTATTGCTTACCCCATATGGGTAGGTCATCGATGTACATTTGGTACCAGTAGTGATTCTTTATAGCATAGACAAAGGCATCCCGTTTGGCTTTGTCCAGGTCAATTTCACAGTATGTTGTTTGCATGACTTCATCTATGAGGGACAACAAACACAACATCAACTTTGTCAGATCAAGGACAAAGAAGAAGACTGTGTGGAAGTAAGTAAATTCATTCCAATGCACTCGTCAATTCAAATGTGCTTTCTGTGACACCTAATGTGATAGCTGAATACCTTTGAACTGTATGTCTAGGCCGCTGAATTCCAGCTCCACTCCCTGCAGAGCCTCTCCCAGTGTTTCATGGTAATGGCTGATGGTCTTCTTCGTGCCCACGCAGAAGGGCAAAGAGAAATACTTGTATGTCTCTTGTCGGTTGTGGTAAGGCCCCACTGTATTCATCCATAAAACCACCTCCTCTTTATCCGTGTACTGAGAAGGAAACAGAGGGGTTCTTTCTAAAGGCCAAGAATGCTGCACCAGTTTTGCAAGTCGTACTGGTTCCTTGTTCTCGGCATTTGATGTTGTCTATGGCTTACACATATATATGCAAACCTCCATTAGTTACAACGCAGTTGCAGCAACATTTTGATACTGAAAGTGGGGCTTGAAAGGACACGAACTGTTAAGAATCATATTTCCACTGAAAGAGATTAGTAAACGTTGTCAAACTGCATTCAAATTCATGCTGGCATATGAAAATATAACGTACGTATCGCTGCGTCCGTTTAATGCACTGTACAAAAAGATTGCCATGTTTGTCTAGCCTAACTTCCACTGTTGGATTCCACGTTATATCCCTTTCTACGCATTAGCTGTCGTATTCTTTAATGGAGACTATATTAAACTGTTTTAATCGCTTGGTAACTAGTTGTGGAGAGGGTGCGCTGTTCGGACCAGAGTGAAACAGACAGACAAGAACCACCGAGAGGCCCTAACGTTAAACCGGCATCGGAGCAAGACAACGTTACTGCTAATGTTACGTTGACTGGCACAACACCCATCACACTCGTCACCTCGGAAAGTCGGGTTTTTGTGAGGATTGCGTAGGGGCTTAACCGCTTTCCGTGTTACATATTAGCGTCACTGGTCTGGAGCAACTATCTAGCCTAGCTTCACTGCACTGCAGCCTCCGCCGGTGCTCAAGGCAAGCTAGAAGATAGACAGCCCAGGTTGGGTTGACGAGCTAACAAGCTAGCTGGCAAACGTTAGCTTGGGCCACTTGGGCGATCAATGGCAACAAGCTAGCTAACTGAGTGCGTATCGCGTCAATAGTTAACTAATTAACATTAGATAACAATAAAGTCCAAGCTAGCTAATGTGACATGCCATGCATTCAATGTTCTTGTATGCAGTTAGCCATCACAGCTAATGTTAGCAAGTTACGCTGAGAGCACAAACGTCCTATTATTTTCAACGCACGCAAGGCTCCCCCTTTTCAATCGGCCTCAAAACGGTGTCTTACCGTGTGTTCATGTTCATCTGCGCCAACAGGTAACGAAGAACCCACAATAGCGACGAATATCACCACTGCTATCTTCCACCTGGACGACCCCATTATTTTCGGCGAAAGTATGCAGAAAGATATGGGACGTTAGCTTTGTATGGCTATCCCACCTTCTTCCTGGTTGTATGACAGAGGCAATTTTTAGGAATGCTCCTCTACGCATATGACGTAGAGCCTAACGAGAACTCATCGTCCACAAATCAGATTGGCTAAAATGTGTCACGTGGTTTACTGCTTCCATTCACATTCGAAAGCGGTGACGAAGGCGGTGAATAAAGAAACGCTCTCTTCACGTCGTCCGCAACCTTCAGCCACGTCATCCGACTGCCAAACCAGGAGCAGCGCTTCGCCGTTGACAGGGCTAATTCACTGTACATAACAAATACATGTTGTCATTGATGCTGCCCACAAATAGCCTGAACTACATCTAACTTTTCACCTATTTTTAGTTCATTAGGCTTTGCCATTTTCATGTTCCCCTGAATATCAATCAATCAATCAATCTTTATTTATATAGCCCTTTTATACAATCATGTCTCAAAGAGCTTTACATTGCATGTATCATATAAGTTACATAGTACATCACATCATGTACTACACTACACTACACACAAACACATATATTTTGATGCAGTTAAACATATTACCAGAATTTAAGAAGTCATCTACTGTGTGTAATTTATTCCTTTGGCCTCATTTAGCCAAATGACTGAACATGCATCTCTCTACCAAAGAGAGAGAGAGATCTGGAAGAAAAAAAACAG
This sequence comes from Acanthochaenus luetkenii, assembly GCA_900312575.1. Classification (NCBI taxonomy): domain Eukaryota; kingdom Metazoa; phylum Chordata; class Actinopteri; order Beryciformes; family Stephanoberycidae; genus Acanthochaenus; species Acanthochaenus luetkenii. The sequence continues at coordinate 1,376 of OMOT01068857.1, read as the reverse complement.
TACACGATACATTTAAGATATAAAGTTAATCAGAGCTTGATTTTGTGAATTCACATCTTGCTTGTTTCTTAATCTAATTTAGTTATGTTGAAATGCCAAAATTTGCTCTATCACTTCTGAACCAGAAAATATACCCTTCAAAATCATCCTGAATTAGGATTAAAGTGGATATTTAAAAAAGTATATATTTCTTGAAGTTCCACCACTCTTTGTAGATGGTGGGCCAATGGGAGAGACCCAGTGTTTTGTTAACAACTACAACTGTTTTTTGTTTGATAGAAGATTGTAGACCAGAAATACAAATCTCAAATACATGTGTAGTGCATCTATATAAAGTATATATATATATATGCTATGTACTATAGCATCGTGAGTGTAGTGTACATTGTCTTAAATAAACGAAACAGACGAGTAGGTATTGCCAGCATTGTGGATGTCTTGGCCTACAGTGGCAATGTAGTAAACCTGTACTCAAGCATCTGCTTTAGCCGTGCTCCTCACTATTGTGCTAACACCCACCTAGCCCAGCCCAGCCCAGCCTAGCCTAGTGTGTGCTTACCTCGGGTAATAGCCTTTAGCGTAGCATAGGCCGTACCCTCCTAAACTAATAGGGATTTCCAGTACCTTCCTAGGCTAGCCCAACGCATGCTTACCTCAGCTAAGCTTCTAGCCTTTAGCATAGCATTAGCAGTAGTCACAGAACTAGTGTGGCTAACACCCCAGTAGCCTAGCCTAAGCTAACTGCCTCAGCCTAACATTAGCTGTGTGTGCTTGAATAAGACTAAATTGCTAACTCATTAGCATAGCCCAAGGCACGCCTGCCTTAGCAGTGGCATTACATTAGCCAATGTTGGCTTGAATTAATTGTGCTAATGAATGTGTGTGTGAATGAGTGAATGTTATGAGGGGCCCTGTAGGCCATAATTCATTCTTACTCTCACACACACCATCATACTCTCTTACACGCACACAATATGACACAATATGAGAGTTTGATAGCGTGAACGCGAGAGTTTGATAGTGTATGTGCAAGACTATGTATGTGCACGTGTGAGAGAATGTATGTGTATGTGCAAGACTATGTATGTGTACGTGTGAGAGAATGAATTATGGCCTACAGGGCCCCGGCCCTGTAGGCCATAATTCATTCTTGCTCTCACACACACCATCATACTCTCTTACACGCACACAATATGAGAGTATGATAGTGTACGTGTGAGAGAATGTATGTGTATATGCAAGACTATGTATGTGAATGTGAGAGAATGAAATTCTGCATTTTCTGATTGGTTTACAGCCTTGTCACTCATACAAGGCCCGCCCCCTCCCAATCGCATCAGTAAAACAAAATGGAGTTAGACAGGGAGCGAGTTAAT
>OMOT01068851.1:0-11184 GCA_900312575.1 Acanthochaenus luetkenii | reverse complement strand
TTTGTGGCTCTGCCTTTGTACAAATGGGAGAGGTCCATTCGATTTATACCTGCAATTGTACTTCACATTTTAACAAGTCCTGCTAACGTGTTCTTGTTTTTCAGGGTAAGTGACCCAAACCAGACAATAAAAGAGATGGTTAAAACAGACTCATAAAAGTGGGGTCAACATTCAAATTCCTTAGCTTCCGATAAAAGTACATGCGCTGAGACTGTTCTCACTACTACTGTCTGGCAGACGATAGGTGCTGAGAGGGAAGGGCGCTGCTCATGCGGTGACCAGTAGAAGGTGTTGTGTGTCTGAACATCTGAGATTTGTTGTGTTTTAATTCAGGGTTTTACTCCTAAATTTTAACTGCCATCGTGTCAACTATTGTTGTAAGATCATGGAACAATGGAGATCCTTTTTCTGTTTGTGAATATCGTATGATGGATCGAATGTGTTTTAATACCTGGCTGCAGCCAAATGTCCCCTTGTGAGACAATAAATCGACTTTACTTGAAGTACATGTGCTGATGATTTTGCACAAACAGCATCGATATTTGGTCCATTGACTTTCACCTTTTAAGTCCTATCAGTTAAAAAGTCAACCAGCCAACATATTCATCCAAAGTCAATGTTGTGGATGTGGGTAAGTCCATCTGCTGAAACATGCGGTTGGCTACAGTAAAAAGCTGAGGAAAAGTCTATGGAAAACAGTCATGCAAAATTATTTGCACCATCCAGATGTGTTGTGAACTAAAACAGAGCTGTTCTCTCCCTCCAGGAGTCTGGTGGACACTGTGTATAGTCTAAAAGATGAGGTCCAGGAACTCAAACAGGTGAGTCTGGAGTTTCTTTGCTGTATTACTAAGCTAGGCATCTTACAGTCATCAGTTTTCTGTTGAAATATGCTTCTACTTTGCAGGGTTTGAGAAAAACTTGCTTCATTGCCCCTCCATGATGACATTTGGGGGACAATCAATCGGTCATCTTCCATTTTTTAAATATTTTTTTTCCTTTGTTCATTCGGCTCTACGTTACTTGTGATATTTCAGACACTGCTGATCAGATTTTCACAAAACCTGGGGACATGATGCATCTCACCACTGCGTTCCAGCATTTTAAAAATTACACTGAATTGCCCAAAGGGCGCCACTATATATTGTTTGTTCATCCATGTGTCATGGGTGATATTGCAGACAGCTTATCAGATTTTGACGAAACCTGAGGGAATGATGCATCTCAGCACCGCGTTCCAGCATTTTCACATTTACACTGATTGGCCCAAGGGTGGCACTACAGTTACAGGTCAAAGCAAGGTGACATATCTGTTACTGATTGGCCCAAAGGGGGAATGCACCCTTCGTGGGGGTCAACATGTTTACCTTTCCTTGTTTTCAGGTTGACATTCATGGTCCTATTTATACCTGGCATTAACTTGCATCTCCACCAGTGTGCACATTGAAATCAGTCTTAGACCAGTGGTTTTCAAAGTGGGGACCGTGGACCCCCAGAGGTTATCCCAGTTAGAGTATGTATGTATGAGAATGACTATTACAATCTTTATCTACAGTGTGAATAGTTTATGTAAGTATATGGTAATCAACAGCTGAGGAGAAGGACATTTTATGCAGCTGTTATCATTACTATTAATAGTTTAATCAGACTGACAGCAGACTCAGTTGTTTCCCCATTCACCAGTATACATTATTGATGAGTTACTATTTTCATGCTCCTGGATAGTTTTAAGTTGCTTAGATATTTAAACCTGCTCATTGCTGTGGTGTTTTTGGACCTTTGGGTCACTTGGTAATCAAACAGTGTGAAGTTTGAGTTTCTGTAGGTGTCGCTCTTTTCTTTGTCTGTTCAGCCATGGTGGCTGTCACTGCTCATGCTAACTACCCAGTTCTTCTTCTATTTATTCCAAACAAACCGGAAACTTAAAATGCATCACTTCCAGTGTGCCATGGTGAGAAGAGCCAGAAGAGCTACCAGACACCGGGCATTTAGAATAGCAAATCGTCACCTTCTTAAAATAATGGCGTATGTCATATTTTCAAGGTGTGAGAAAAACAGAATAAACTGGGCCAAATATAAAAAGTGATATAGGTTGAATCACTATTGTGTTATATCAGTCAGTGACACAGAGTAGCAAAACTTACATTTATTTATATGAAAATGTCCTGGATTATTACTTTATGCTCTGTCTGAAAACAACCTGAACACTCAGGACGGATGTTAATGCCAAGTGTATAGGGTGTGTGATTTTTACATTTTACAGAACATTATCAGTTGCTTGGTCCCAGAGCCATGAAACATTCTTTATACATCAGAGGCAATGTCATCTACCAGTTACAGTAAAGATTAAAAATGCAATTGGCAGAATTAGAGACATGGTTTCTATGGGACCTTCATCAACCATAAAACATGTCACTGATCACTTCCATCCACATCCAACTTATTTATTTTTTCTCGCTTTCACTTTCACTTTATCCTTCTCTCTCTCTACCTGACTCTCTACCTCTCTCCCTCCAGGACAACAAGAAGATGAGGAGGACGTTGGAGGAGGAGCAGCGAGCGAGAAAGGAACTGGAGAGGATTGTCAGGAGAGTTCTGAAGAGCATGAACGACCCTACCTGGGACGAGACTAACCTCTGAGATAAATATACATATACTGTATATAGATATATATCTGAACATCATGGACGAGACCAATTTCTGATCTTTAAATGACCAAACTTAATAACCTTTATACCAACCAATGACCTTTGAAGTACTACGGTTTGACTGGTATGGGTTTCTGATGGCCGATATCGATATTTTTGGATTGAAGCAATATACAATATTTTGTGCCACTATTCAGTATCCTTTCAACATTTCATGCCAAAAAATGACAAGTACTCAGTGTTTCCCCCTTAATTGTATTCTTCTCAGGGTGGAAAAGCCTCAGAAATAGCATTTAGACTATCATACACTAAAACTCTACATTGAAACCCAGACTGATGAACTAATTTTAGGTGGGTTAGCAGCTTTAATGCAGGGTGAGGCAGGATTTACAGACTTGAGTAAAATCCTCCCACACCACACTGGAATGATTTATCTGGTCAGACATCTGATATAAAATAATGGCAATAAAAACATATTGACTAACTGTGATCAGGGAGGAATCTCCATCATATCAGAGGTGGACAATAATGACTTGCTGATATCCAATTTAAAAAATTAATTAAAAAAAGCCAGTATCAGCAAACTAATATATCAGTCTAACCCTACTTTGAACTTAATTTCACAGTGACCTGTGTACTAACCTCTGGACCAAAAGAAAATGCCAGCCATCACCAAAGCCATCCAAACTGACCGAAAAGCTGTGAAGTCAAATTTGCTGATAGGCGTGATCACTTCCTGTGATGCTTCTTTGAGTTTTCTCCAAACAGCCTTCTTAAGAGTGCTGAGAGAAGAATAACTTGTAACTTCATCTTTTAATCCTCAATCAAGGATTCAAATTTCACCGACGTCAGTACAGTACTTTTCCGCCCGGTCTTAGTGCAAAATACCAGAGTGCTAAATGCTGGGTGGTGCTGGAACTCAATTCCCCATTCAAACCTGCGTTAGACATTTATTTCCACACTAATCACAGCTAATAGCAGTAATTGTCTCTTACCATCAATTTCCAGAGTTTAGGTTGAATCACAATGTTGTTATGCAAGTTATCTTTAGATGAAAATTAAATCCTATTTTATGATATCGTATTTTATTGATTGCCAATGTCTAACAAACTACAAATTTGGTCACATGCAGTTTCACACCTGATAGTCCGCTTCTTGGTTCGCACCAGACGCCAGAATGATACATTGTTAAGTTTTTCAGCTGGTTTGATTTCCTCTCACTCCTGTTATTTAGCTCTGGTCCGAATTAGTTGATGGGTTGGTCAAGCGAACCAAAATGCAGCTGCACAAGCCACGTGAGAACGTTCATGTCAGTCATTGGTCAGATGTGTCTGGGAGAGCAATAACGTAGTTCCTGAACTGCTGTCCAATAGGTCAGGATTTCTATGCGGGAAACTCGAAAGAAACTCCAGGAAGTAGAGAAGATTTCGCTGTTCTTGTCTGTTGTCGAAAGTTGTGAGCCTCTATATTCATCCGACCAAATCTCTATGAAGCACTGCACCTCCTCACGACTCCACGCTTGTCCGTGAATACTCGTCATGCATGTTGTGAAATGCTCGTCTTCCTCATTCCTTAATGCACAGCGTAGCTGGCTACAGGAGCTCGTCTAGTCCAAAAATACGCAGTTTTTTTCTGCAGTTGGGCCGGACCGAGGCCGGATCACATTCTCACCACAAACGTACTGCACCAGACTTCGTTTGGAAGGTTACCGAGACCACCTCAATACAAGGTCTCTCAAGGGTCTCTCGGCCCGCTTGTTTGGTCCGCTTTTGGTGCGCACCCGAGTACGATTGCTGTGTTCTCACCTGCCCAAAAGAACCGCACCAGGGGGGGGAGCACTCGAGTCCGATTCAAGCGGACTAAACGAGGCAGGTAAGAAAGCGCCCTTAAGGTGTCGTCACAGAGCGCTTCTATCTCTAGTGTAGTGAGTCTACTCACACAGTCTAGCTACATTTTAAACTCAGCTAAATTTGCTAGCTGCCATGGCTTCACTTATTACTTAACTTTAAGTGACTTAGTGTAATACGAACGAGATGAGTACAAAACTAGAGTAGCTATGGAAAGTGTGAATGCTTATGAGGAGTTTCCCTTAGGGATTTACGTTTGCATAGACTCTCCCCTTCCCTATACGGGTAGAAAGTCAGCATGTTGCCCCCTGGTGTCTGGAGTCATATCCAAGTGAGAAAAGGCTTGACATCTCTACACAGTTTTCAGACAAAATTGTTACAAATAGTTTATATTGGCATCAAATGTGACAGTGGTTCCACTTCTGTCTGAAACAATCTTAATGATTGTTTCTAGGCTGCTAAATACAGATAGAATTTTGACATCGCTCTATTGCAATTAGCTTTGTTGTAGAGTAATGTTTAAACAGCTCCATGTTACTAGTATATGAAAATATCGTCTTGTAAATGTCAAAGGGAAAATGTATGGATATTTTCTCAGGAACTAACTTGACCAGCAGGACATGTCAGTTTTCACTTCTTCTGGCTTAACATCTATTTCAAGTTTCAAATCCTTGAAGATTTGACGCTCAAAGCCATATATTTACTGTTTGACAGGAGCAGTCAGCCTCCAAAATCAGCTTACATTACATGTGGATCTGCTGTCACCACAGGAATATTCAGTCATTTTGCCCTAGCTCAATATTGACGATTTTAAGTAGGTAAAAATAGCTCTTGAAAAGTATGAGCTGAGACACACAATCAAATATTACTTAGATAGTCTTTTCCATGTTGATAAATATGTCAGAAGTATGATTTATAGACAAGGCTTGTAGCAACGCAGAATGTAATAACCGCATATTGTCATAAAAAAGTAATAAACGCTCATAATGTAATAAAGTGTCCATTATGTAGGAAAATCTTAGATGCACAACATGATAACCTTTTTGCAGATATGTTATTACTTTTGATGTATGACATTATAAAACGAGTTGAACATGTTAATGGGTGTGCGAAAGCGCTTCTGTGAGTTTGCGAGGCAAGAGTTGGTTAGAAGTTAGATGTCAATTTTGGTGTAAAATTGATCTATGAAATGAACAGTTGATAAAAAGTTGATCAGATATGGCACTAAAAACTAATTTGACAGGTAAAACCACGATTTGGGGGGATCCTGTTGCATTACATTTAGAAGTTATTACATTATCTTCAAAAAAGATTGCAACTCACTTTATAATGCAACAATAGAAAACCTAATAACTTATGACATTATTTGCAAAAAGGTTATTATGTCATGTGTCCAGCATATTACTTCATTATGGCCACTTTATTGCATTCAGAATTTATTTTTTTAACAATATGTAACGTTATTACACTATTAGCTGCTGAAAGGCTTCCAACGTGAAAGGAAGAAAGTGGGACTGATTACAGGTCTCTTGAGTGGCCAGTTTGGTTGATTGACCATTCATAGATTCCATAGAATCTTGTGCACTAGACATTTTAAATTCACTGAACTCACACTGAGGCCCAGATTCACTAAAGGTTTGCACAGGGAAGAGGCTAAAAGGACCAAATCAGAGTACCATGCTATCCACTAGCCATGCGTGGAAAGCTGCCTAACGATGCTGGTTAAAAAAGAAAGCCTCTGCGCCTGTCATGCATATGTAACTTAGGTGTAAACATAATTAATTTACACACATAATATGAATTTGTACTCAAGTCCATGCAAATCGAGATTGCACCCAATTTACTAACAATTTACTAACACGGGTATAAGTGTTATACCTTTGAAAGGTGGCCTAAAGATGTGGCGATTCAGAATGGTTGCTATCATTGCTGCAAAACTGATCTTGTGTTTTACATACACGGGCCAGACATGACCATCAAACAGTCTGGGGGTTCAACTCTGTGTTGTTCCTAGAGCAAATCAGATCAGAGATGCTGGCTATAAAGGGTGTCAGCCATGGTGAATTAGTCTTACAGCTGAAGCAATTTGTGCTTTTGGTGATGAAGGGATGATTAGCTTACTCAGTGCTCTTGTTTGTTTTACAACTTGGAATGTTTTAGTGAATAAGATGAGAACTCGCTCTTAAAAAATGCAAATATAGTGAATATGGACCTGTGTTTCAGGAACTGACCAGTATTTAAAATGAGACACCTTGATGCTTTTTTCAGGTTTTTCCTGTTAAATGACCAAAGTCCAAGCAATACAACACTGGAACATTTAAGTTTTTTCTATGATTTTTATGCTATTAATATGCAAGTAAGAATGAAATCGTATTTTTATAATTGTGATTTTGTTTTTACTCTCACAACTTGATTTTACTTTACAGTGATCTCCTGGAAAGTCTTTATAATAGTTTACATTTTCTACTTGTTATGGTTGATTACACTAACGATTTGTACATAAATGCCCCGTGATATTTCAAATGAACGTCAGGAGACGTGCCTCGGGGAGAAAAAATGATTATTTGCTAACGCTCCTCTTAAGCTTCATGTGTTTTCTCAAATGCAATATTATTGACTGAAATTATAAACAACACTAATGTAATTTATGTTTTGTTATGAACTCTAACTTATGTATTTAAATGAAAGTGACTGGTGTAAATTATATGTGTTGGCTATTCCAATTGTATGGTGATGAAGATGATTATAGTAGTTACAATGACAATAATCATCCCCCCTATTTATTTCAACCATTTCTCCCTCAGTCTGTGAATAAAAAGTGTAAAATGGAATGGTTGAATCTCATGAATACATCTCTGTAGTCCTGCAGCTGAAAAGCAATATAGCAATACACCTCAGAAAACAGGCACTGTATTCATTCCATACACCATGTATGAAATTAATAGATACTAAGCCTTTAGTATAGGAATACTGCCAAGTTGATATGTTTTCTGTGTTTAAGATTAAACTTTAATATCCCTGAGGGGAAAGTGGGCCATTGCAGCAGCAAACAGTAATTGGACATAGTAAATGGGGAGTAACAAACTTATCGCAACCAACTATTTCAACCGTACAATGTAGAGAAAATGGGACTCCTAACAACCGTGCAAGATCTGGTAGACCACCAACACTATCACCATCAGATAGGCAGTACTTAAAGCTTTCATCTTTGAGAGATTGGAAAAAATCAAGCTCCACTCTTGCTTCAGATCTTAAAAAATCCACAGGTGTCTCAATCCTTCCACTGTGAGAAGACAACTCAATGCTACTGAGAAAAAGGAAATGGACAAAAGAGAAGACAATTTGCACTAGAACACAGAAACTGGACACCTGAGATGTGTAAGGTTTTATGGACAGAGATTTTTGGAAGTAACAGAAGCCATCAATACTGAATCATGTCTACAACCATCAGTCAAGCATGGTGGAGGTTCAGTGCAAGTTTGGGGATGTATAACAACATCTGTAGTTGATTTGTTTTTGATTGAAGGCATCAGATCTTAATACATAATGCAATACCGTCTGGGAACAAATTCATTTTACAGAAAGATAATGACCCCTGCTTTTTTCGGACACATAAAAATTAATAATTTGCACTTAATGGCCATTTTGACTGTGTGGTCTCTGACTTTTGCACACATTTTTATATGTATATGTATATATAATATACATATACATATATATATAAAAATGTATATATGCAGTATGGGATTGGTGATTTTGTATTTTATTTCAAGGAAATATACAAAGAACATGAAATACGCAATGTGGGATAAGTTAAACATTTATAAAAGTATCAAGATATGCAATATGTAACAGATGAGAAGGATGTGAATTTACAGCATATATACAAGATGTGCAAAATGTGCCTCGTATTCACATTGATTATACAATGGCAAAATAACAGGCAAAAGAAATCTAAATACTAACTAGTATGTTGAGACTATCATGCATACATTTTTCATTGCTATGTGTATTTGCAGGATTTTCTGTTGATTGAGTTTCAGTAGGTGGCGCTCTTTTCTTTGTCTGTTCAGCCATGGTCGCTGTCGCTGCTCATGCTAACTACACAGTTCTTCTACTTACCAAACAAACCAGAAACATAAAACACATCACTTCCTGTGCACCGGATAATTTTTCCCAGGAACAACCTACCAGACACACTTTGTGTTAGTCAGTTATAGAGAGTAGCAAAAGAGATATTTATTCATATGAAAATAATCATACATAAAATGTATAAAACGCGTTTCACAATGCTCAAGGACGCTTGACGAGCTTGCTCAACTATGGTTCAAAAGCAAGAGTGAAAAGGTGGGTTTTGAGGGATATTTTGAAGGATGGTAGGGTGTTCGAGTCCAGCTCCTCCCGGGGAAAAATCTGTCGTAGTGTCCTTGAGCAAGACACCTAACCCTAAATTGCTCCCATTGAGCAGGTTGGCGCCTTGCATGGCTGCCTCCGCCAACGGTATGATATGTAAGTCACTTTGGATAAAAGGGTCTGCTAAATGCTGTAATGTAATGAAGAGAGAACATTGTGTAAGCATAAGCTGTCCAGCCGGCTGATAAACTCTTGTTTTGATGCTGCCACTGTTTGAGGCTCCTCAGCCCACAGCCTCTGCATTACTGTCTGTAATCCCGGAGAGATGGATGGAAAGACAGGAGGAAGGATGGATAAAAGGAGAGAGAGAAAAAGATAGAAAGGAGAGAGCAACATGGAGAGAGGGATAGAGGACAAGAGGATGGCTGGATGGAAGAAAACAAGGACCAAGACTGATAATTAGAAGAGAATGAGAGGTAGATGGTTAGAGAAAGGGCAAAGGCAGATACTGTAGATGAATGGAGGAAGGAAGCGAGGGATGAATGAAAAAGTGGCAGAAAGAGAAAAAGAAAGGTGGATGGGTAGGGGGAGATGGATGGGAGGAAAGATGGATGGAGGTAAAAAAAAAGTTGTGAAAGATATTTTTTCCAACACTAACCATACAACAATATGGTCCTTGAGGGTTTGGAAAGGCTTGAAATGACACACATACACACACACACACACACACACACTACTTACTCAACACACACACACACACACCTTTTTCTACCGGACAAAGTGAGAGGCAAAAGGCAGAAAGGCCGGTAAATCAGCTGAGACCCAGCAGGTGTTGTTGAAAAGGTGAAATCGTTGACTTGACAAAGAGAGAGAGAAAAACAGAGATAAATAGAGAGGTGGATAGCTGATATTAAAGATGAAAAAGAATGAGAGATGAAGGGAGGGATGACGGCAATTGAGGAAAGAGAAATGAGAAAGAGAAGTGGGGATGCAGGGAGAAACAGCTCAACTGAAAGCGACGGAGGGATGGATGGCAAAAGAGGGACATGGATGATGAGAAAACCAATGCCTTTTGTTTGTGTAAAGCCGAAGTGAGGGATGAAAACAGCTTGGTGTGTGTGTGTGTGTGTTCAACTCAGAGAGAGAGGAAAATACTTTGCTATGTTGATCACCTCTCAAATTGAAAATTCATTCCATAGCCCTTAAATTGAATTGAAAAGTAATATGTTTAATTGCAGTAAAAATAAAAGTAAGACATGATACATAACATTTGTAATTTTAGAGGTCCATCCTCCATTCAAATGGGTTTAATATTACCAAAAGTTGGCAGAGATAAAGACACGCCCACCCACACCTTTTCTGCCTGTCACTGTGTGTGTGTGTGTGTGTGTGTGTGTCAGAACCTGCTTGAAGTGCCACATTATGTCCCTTTCTTGTCAGATTTAGGCTCAGATTCTCAGCTCTCTTCTTCTACATCATATATCTACATTGTGATTATCTCCCTAATGAAATAAATAGATGTGTTTATTTTAATGTTTGTATCGGACGACTGTATTTTCTCCTCTCAGCTTGATAGTGGCAGGAACAGGACAGCATCCACTGTTTAACTCCGACGACCTGGGTTCAATTCTCAACTCATGACAATACTTTTTAGTTGCCTACACTTAACCATAGCCCCTTCTTCTTCACTGATAACTAAATCATACATTATATAAATACATTATGCAAAGGCTTCTGGTATAGCCTAGTTTAAAGACCAAAGAAGGGGTTTCTCAATATAATATGCAACATATTCTTTGGCAAAAATATTTAGAAAAATAAGCTAGCGCCGCTCTGCTGTTGCTTCTCAGTCATAAAATAGTAATATGCATAAGTAATACTTTCTAATAGGGATGTTAACGATTAATCGTTAATCGATTAATAACCGTTAATAATTGGGTCGATTAACATTTTACACGTAACGATCAAATTAAACTATTTGAGATATCTGAATTTTGTCAAAGGGATTTGTTGGTGAAATGCAATCATTAAATTAACCACTGGAGGGCGCCCGCACTACACATAAGAAGACGAAGCGAACCATGTGACCAACAACAGGGGGTCGGAGTTCACAGGAAGTGATGCAATCCATCTCAGTGTTGCCTTGTCCATGTGAGCTGAGGGCAGAGACATGATGCTAAAGTTAATGCTACTGGGCGAACACTAACAGTTAACTTACTAAACCCGACATGGAAACAAGTGGACAACTTTCTGAAGGACATTACACCACCGCTAAATATCAGTCCCACAGATTGGAGGAAAATCAACGGAGGAATATTCTAGAGGCTGGTAAAGTT
>OMOT01068841.1:0-14974 GCA_900312575.1 Acanthochaenus luetkenii | reverse complement strand
CTGCCGTTGACCTGCCTGCTGCCCACACGGTTCTTACCCGGTGTTTCTCCTGTCCGCCACCATGCCGACTGCCCGGCCAACATCGCCCTCTGCATGCTCCAGTTCTCTACTCCACGCTGCTGAACCTCGGACCTTGTTCATTATAAGCTTTTCCACTGATTGTACAATAAATCCCCCTTCTCTGACATCAGCCTCTGTGTCCTGCGTTTGGGTCTCCCCAGTTCCCCACGTAACAGAACAGCTAAGCAAGGGGAATCAAGGAAAGCATAGCAGAAGAGAGAAAGTTAGGTGAGAGGGCTTTTAGGTTGCGTTGTGTGGTAATGGTGTGAGTGGATGCTGAATGGGAGGGGGAGGATGAGATGGGAAGGAAGACGGACACATGAGGCTGGTTGATGGTAAGGTTGGAGGTGCAGCAGGATCTGGAGAAGAAAAGGTCAAGCGGCTTCCCTGCCTTGTGAGTCGGAGGAGATTGAGAGACTGAGGTCCAAAGATGAGAAACATTTAAGAAAGGCTAAAGATCGTAGTTTCTCTAGCTGGATGTTAAAGTCACCTAGAAGAACGAGTGGAGTGCCATCTTCAGGAAAGATGGTGAGAAGGACATCGGGTAAATCAGGTTTAAAGGGGTTCCTACACCTGAAAGTGGTGCCATGTCTACAGGCCCTATGAGCTGATGTTAAGACTGGGATGGGAGAAATAGACATGACATAGTGGACAGGAATACAAGTGGTAGGAAAGTAGGAAAGGTAGAGTAAGTTACTAGATTATTCCTAAACAACCCTAGCCTTGTGGCCCTATTCTTTAGCGTGCCCTTGATGGACTCCCACAGATAGACTCCCTTGTCTTTTTGCGCCCGGAGTCTTCATGCACAGAGGCTGATGCTACAGCTAATGCTACAGCTGACACTGTACAATTAATGGGTTCAGCAAGTACCAGTTCACCAAGAGGACCTCAAGCCCCTCCCAGCAATTGCCACCTACTTCGCAACCAGTTTCAACTGAACTAGATGACTAAACAACTCAAACTGCTTCAAATTAAACATACTTAACTAACAATCAAAGATAGCAGAATAACAAACCATTATCTTGCCTGACGTAAAACAGTAAATTCAATACTGCAGACAAAATTTGATACATGATAGCAACATACATGCTTTTGCAGTATTTCATCTCATGTATGGTTTAACTATATAAATCGGCGTATTCTATAATCCAAAGGTGCTCACACAGGTCTGGCACTGTAAGTAGGAGATCACGAGCAAGGACATAATGGGAATGACTGAAGTTGCCTTCGCCCATGGTAATGTATGTTTTTTACAACCATTAATCACAGAACACACTGTATGGTGAATGACTAGCTATACACATGTAAGTGACAGCTGCCAAATAGTACTGTACATTGCCTGCTATTTAATGCCTTGCCTTTTTTTATGCCATTTTGTGCTGCCCATGTGCAAAGTTGCCTTGTGCAGCTTCAATATTCCTATGTGCTGCAGATGTAGGATCTGCTCTTTCAGACTATGGACCAGTAAGTTTTGTGTGTGTGTGTGTGTGTGTGTGTGTGTGTGTGTGTGTGTGTGTGTGTGTGTGTGTGTGTGTGTGTGTGTGTGTGTGAGTGTGCGTTTGTCTTTCACTTCTTTGTAATACTACTGAATGTGCTGCTTCAATCAACTTATCAACTGCTCACAGAAATGGTTGCACTTCAAAGACTCTGGCTTCCAGGCGGCACATTCTACTAAGACTGCATTCCTTGCTGTCAATAAATAAAGTACTCTGCACTGCTAGAGCTGCTTCTCTTCTAATCCTTTTAGACCTCTTACTCCACTACCTTAAAAACTGTGAACCAACAGATACTTCTTGCTGCCCTTGCTGATCTCAGAATATCTGGGTTTGCACTGCATGGTTTGACCCCTACATGACCAACCACTCTTATCAGGTATTGTGGAGAGGTTCCATACCCTTGATCCACACCCTCTCTGCTGGGATTCCCCAGGGTTCATTCCTATGCCCTTCCTATACTAAATATATTGGCTCTGTCATCACATTCCACAATTTCATTACAATGCAGACAAAATTCTACTTTTCACAGGTGCACATCTCTGCTTGACTAGTTGACATATCCAGTTGGATGACTGCCCACCACTTCAAGCTTATCACCAATGACAACATCATAGTGACTCCTGCCCAGACTGCTAAGCATCTTGGTGTGATCCTTGACAGCCAACTGTCTCAGCCACAAACCCTTCCTGGAGATTTGCACAAACATTGGTCAAAGCAGACCATTCCTCATCGGGGACCCAGCTTCTTGTTCAATATCTGATGATCTCTTGTATGGATTTCTTTGAGTCCCTCCTGGATGGGGTTACGCTCTTCAGCTGCTACAATTCATCCGAGTAATGCAGCTCCCCCTGTCTTCAAACTTCCCAAACTTTCCAATGTCAGCCCCCTTTTGCACTTCCTCCACCGGACACCTGTGGCTTCTCATATGAAATTCAAACCCCTGGTGCTGGCTTAAAAGGCTGTAAAGGGAACACCCCCATACCTCCAGACCATGGTCGAGCCCTACACTCCATCCCATACCCTGCTAATACTGAGTGCTTAGCTTTCCCTTCCCTGTGGTAACCTGTCCATCATTCCACCCAGCTTCAACATTTTTCCTTCTGACCCACAAATACTGGAATGTGGAATAGACCTTCCTTCCTGAAAACAAAGGCACTCCCTATCCTGCCCTTATAAGCTGAAAACGCATCTCTGGAAGAAAAACTGCAACTTCCAACACATTTCATACAATTATATCAAGATGGTGCCAAACTAAGGGATGACTGCTGCAGTGGCTCTAGGATTATTTTCTATTCTTTTCTTTTTTTCTTTTTTCTTCTATTCAGTATGCTTAAAAGTACTTCTGCTTTGCTATGCATTTCCCCATATGTTTAATACATTTTCACTTTATTTGACCACCTTTCTATGGCACAGCTGGACTATACAATATGTTGTTGTCATACACTCAGGAACAGCCACCTCCGGTCCAAAGAATCTACTGACTAAACTGCTGGCTCACCTGAGCGGGAAGGGGGTGGATGTGAGAGAGACAAAAAGGAAATTCAAACCCTACCTTCTATCTATTATCACAGGGAATATGAGATCGCTGGCTAACAAGATGGATGAGCTCTCTGCATTGGCCAAGACAGTGGGAATATCAGCAGTGCAGTCTAATGTTTGTGCACTGTGGGCACTGGGCTTGCAGCCATATTACCTGCCGCAGGAGTTCACAAATGCCATTGCTGTTGTTGTTCACATCGTGTAACGGCATCCACTCAATTGTTTCTGGATTGCGGACACAACATCCCAGCACCTTCATGGAAATCTGTGGTGACTTCAACCTTGTCTCCCACTCGTCCACCCTGATCAGCTTCACCCAATATGCCAAGTGTGAGACTAGGGGGAACAAGACATTTGCCTTGCTGTATGCAAATGGTAAGGGTGCATAAAGCTACACCACCCTCCCTCCTCAGCAGATTAGATCACAACCATATCTATCTGGCATTCAGGAATGTGCCAATTGTCCACCAGAAGCACATTACCTCCAGGACTGCGAGTGTGGTCTCAGTAGTATATACAGGCTCGGAAGCACGGAGCTGAGGAAGAACATAGTGGATGGAAAGAAGACTTACTGGGAGAGAATTGAGCGCAAACTTCAAAGGTAATAGTGTGAAAGAGGTGTGCAGTGAGGTAAGGGAGATTATTGGCCAGGCCAAACAGTGGAGGAGAACAAGAACAAACTGAATGAGTTAAACCGGTTTTTCTACAGGTTTGACACAGGAGACCATAGGCCAATTCTCCCACCCGCCAACTCAACAGGCCAGGTGAATTGGGCCCCACCAGTGTTGGGGGGTAAGGCATTACTGTTCCAATTTCAGTAGCCACATTACAGTTACTGATCTAACAGATAGGTTGTTACTTGCGTTACATTCTTCAGCCTTTCTAACCTCTTTACCGGTGTAATATATATTGAAAGATTCCCTTGTCTTATCCTGCAGTAGTTTCAATAGGATTAATTACTTGTGTTTACCTACAGTGACAGCAGTATCCAGTGGAAGCCGATGGTAAATAGGGGCAATATGCCAATATTTGCACTGCTCTCATGTTAACTCTCTAGTTAAGCAGTTTTACACATCTCAGATTAAAACCGTTACGAACACATGCAAGTTTGGAGCAAATTGTAGAATTTTAAGTTTCACTTTCGTTTTTACAATGGGAGACTGTTGGATTGAGTACAATGCTACTGGTCTGTGCATCAGCAAATGACAAACATGACGTGATGCGCACATTAGGTGCATTGGATATCAATTTAGGTACATTTAGTGTCTTATGTGCTCTTTTGTGCTGACAGCTAGAAGACTGTACAATGCCTCATGCCAAAATGACCCCAGCTTCAATCAACAAGGAGGGAGCCTAGTTGGACTGGGTGCCTGTACTGTATGTACAAGCTACCTTAGATTGCTTTTCACATTCCTTTGCCCTGTACTATTATATATGACATTTGCTTACACTGTTTTCTGATCTGTACGTATATCTGTACTTGTTGTATCTATGTTTCCACCTATTTCAAACTGCATATATTTTCTTTGCTATGTTCTATTTGCTGCTACAATTACCCAATTTTCCACAGGGATCATTAAAGTTAATCATTTTATTTGCTCTTACACCCACATCTCATTTAAAGCATAGAAAGAATATTTGTTACATCTAATTCCTGAAATGTAAACGTTAAATGTATGTGCTTGCATCTGTGTATGTGCACTTACTTGATGCAAGATGGTTCAGCATTGCAACGTTGTTGCTAAATTGAACTCACAAGACATTGGATAGGTGTTGAGAGAGGCTTTACAAAAAATGTATATAGTCTGCTCATGTATTCAAAGCTCTTTTCTTTGTACATAAACCAGACTAGCTAAACAATAAAGGATTAAAAACATAGCAGTATTGTTACATAAACTATGACAGATCAGATAAGTATATAGACTTGTTTAATCCAATGGACCTCAAAACCTGTAAGTGTACCTGAAAAAGGAAGAGAAGACAAATTGGCAATGTGAGATATGTTTTGACATTTCTTAATGCAAATAAGTTATTACAATACTCTATATGGTAATATTTCTGAATAATTGTGTCAGTGATTTGAATTAGCTTTTGTGTCCAATTTCAGTACATTTTATTGTTACAAAACATTTCATTCACATGAACAACCTTTAAGACTCTCCAGTAAATCAGTAATGAACCATCAGGCTTGGCTAGGAGTGTTGGCCAGCAAGCACTTATTTATGATTGCTAGTCGTCCACAATGATGAAGAGGGGCAGACAATGGCAGAGAGACAAGTGTGCATCTGTAATAATGAGCTGCACCCAAACCTCATGTACTCACAGAATATGTAATGGGGGTTGCTGTAATAACGAATCAGCCAACTTTCTGCTTACATGCTAATCGAAACAATCCAATTGTGATTAGTGAAAATTCAATCAATGCAAAAAGTTACACGGGGTGCCTCAAAATGACTGATATCAAAACTAATATGACTGCTACAATCAATTAAATATCAGTCTTTCTCAATTATACAATACATTAAAATTGAATTTTCCAAGAGGCAAAAGTAAAAATTATAAAAACTAATTTCCCAAATATTTAATTTAGTTTTGATCAATTCCTGTGGGTGGAGAAGCGTACATACCTGTTTTATATTGCAGCTTCACTATGATATTTAGTCTGATAAGACTGTAGAATTTGTACCTACAAATCTTAGCCTGATGTAGTTTTTAAAGTGGTACATCTTTCTATCAACCAAGGATTAGACCTCTTAACCACCAGGACATCAAAACATTTACTAATTCCTAAAATAAAACTGTAGAAATGTGTCTATCCGCCGTGATCATTAAGTAAGGCAAACCCCAAATCAGGGGATTTAGCTGTAAATCAGAAGATAATCGCTCAGATCTCAAACACACAGCCACTTTTGCATATCCTGCTATAACAATGAGACATCAAAAATAGGATTATTAACTTTAATCCCAATTTGAGTTTATTGTATGAACATAAAATAAATTTTGGTAATTCTGCAATTGTATAAAAAATACCTCCCCAAATTTGGTCATTTAATTGTATTATTTGATTGAACTGAAATGAACATGTTCCTTCATGGGCTGGGTGAACCGCATGACCTTCAGGCTCATGAAACCCATTTAAGACTCATGTAATGTATAATTCAAATAAGCATTTCGGTTCAGATACACACTGGTTTTTATTTGAAAGCAGTGAGACCTTGTTGATTCCAAATCAATTTTAGAATATTAATATAGATTTCATATTAAAACACTGTATGATTTAGAAAAACACTTTTGAATTACTTTGAGCTTTTATTTATTGAGTGTCTGTCTGGAGTGCCATATGGGTGTTGCTGTTTTGGGATAAATTGCACCAGGCAAAATCAATGGTGGTGCAGAAAAAATAAATGGTTTCAAATGATATGGTTTCAAATACTAATTGTCACTGGTTAAATGTAGAAATTATTAAATATTGACACTGACATTCACACCATAGAGAATGGTACTTTTGGTTATTTACCAGTGCTAGGGTGTATTTCCTGACATATGATCAATCCAATCTCTAAGAGGGCCGGGCAACATCTTAACACTTCTAAGTGATGACCATTATAATTTATTATATGGTGCATATATATCTAAATGGAAACAGTGTCTTTGAGGATATTAATGCCCCTATCCACTAGGCTGTCTAAAAAGTGACCAGATATAGATAGAGTTTTCCACTGCTATCATAAAAATAGACTGCCCATATGCACCCAAAATCATTACTGTATGTTTGTAATGAATGGCATTGACATGTTCTTCTAGGAGATGACTGGACCAAAACCACACCAGGTAAAAAAACTGAAAAATAATTTAAAAGCTGAGGGAAGTCTTTATCAGCACACAGATAATATGATGTATAAATTATGCATACATAGAATATAATGGCCTTTGCATCACTAACTTTCATTTGAATTCTGCTCACAATCAACCTCCACATTGACAATATAGTCTTCAGTGAGTAATGGCATGCAAAGATTCAACATTCATTTTGAGCTCTCTGATATCTTCCTCTGTTCACCCTGGGCCCTGAAAAAGACAATCAACACTGGAACCTATTAATGTGAGAATGATTAATGCACCCAGATTAACCCCATACTGTAAATCATTCTTAAAAGTTGATGCGCAGAACAATTTGTAATTACATGATCACAAATGACCCTGGCAAAGTAGTTACGTAAGGGCGCTGGAGATGGTGTTTAATGTTGATTTATGACGTTTGTTACGCTTGCAACTTCCAACTCATAAACGTTGCCTGAATTCTGGGAATTGAGGTGAGGAGATGAGAATGAGAAAGTTAAATGGACATTGTCAAAGCATAAGTTATTATCAACCTGGGCTTTATTTTCCTAGTTTTTTCCATCATGACGATTGATTGTGTTCAGGGTTAGGGTTAGGGTTATGACTTACTTCACTGTAGAGCTTTATGTACCCCATCAGGGAGCACTGCTCTCCAATAAACACCCACATGACCAATGCAAACTCCCAACAATCAAAAACCCAGAAAGCAAATAAAACACACCTATAGGATACAGGCTAGTTGAGCAAAACAGTTGACGCTTGAAAATAGTACTTTCCTATGTGATTGACCTGTTTTCGTTTCCGGTATCTAGCTAAACCTGTCCCTATTAAAGTTTTTCACAAATAGTTTATCTGTCACAACATAAACTTGAGAAACGAAAACCCAGAATAATTCTCTTTTAACCACGGAAGACGTCCTTCTTAAAGGGACGTTTGAATTACTGAGCACAAATGCAATGCACTGTATATAAATGTCTGTGTAAATATGTATATTCTAAACTAAAATATGAAATATGTATATGCATTCTCCAGAGCATAAATTAGGAGATAGGCCATTAACACTAATAGGCTCCTATAATGCCCTTTCAACACAATAACACTCACGCTGCAGTTAGACGTGTCTTTAAATATTAGTGATTGAACAACTATTGTACAGATTAATCATACACGACATGAACACGCCATCAGAGTACTTCAGCAGTCTACTTACCAACTAGCTCACAGTAGTTAAAATAACATATCTAATACCACAATATACTCGTGTTTCAGGCCATGGATAATCAGGTCCCTTTGAGTGTTATTCTGTTGAAAGGGACTTTTTGGGTTAGACTCCCTACAGCTGAGAGGTATTGTACGTAAAGTCACGATGGCAAAAATGAAAATAACCAGAATTATCCTTTAAATGCATAACGGAGGTGCCCGGCCTCCTGAAATATTGTGAAATAAGCTGTTACGATCTACAGAGGGGACCCAAATGCAGCACTCAGACTCTTATGAGTTCAGGTAACAATGTTTAATACAGATGAATTCCAGAAATGGCAGACGAATGGATATAAGTCCGGTATGTGAATGTAGAACGGTAGTGAACAGCTGACCGGGTGGCAGAGAAATAGTCCAGGAGAGGTTCAGGTAGTCAAGCGGGCAGACGGGCAGGCAGGCAGACAGGTAGTGATCTTAAGACCTAGGAAAACAGGGTTTTGAAGCATAATCAGAACGTCACAGCGTGGAAGCGTGTGAATGATATAGAGCCGTGATCTACCGGGAAACTGAAGCAACGATCTGGCGAAGAGTGGATGTAGAACCGGGGTTTAAATACAGGTGGTGATGAGCTTGATGAATCTCAAGTGTGCAGGTTGGAACAGGCGAGTGAGCAAGTGATAATCATGGAGCCGGGCGGCAGACAACCGGCCACGCCTACCCTAAAGGCACAAACACAAATACAGACACAGACAGACAAACAGGGGGAGACAGGAAACACAAGGGAAAGGGAAAACACCAGAAACATAAGGAATAACAGGAGTCACATCCGTAAGCACGGTGTCTGAAAATGCAATACGTGCTCTGTGCTGGCTAGACGAGACGAGAGAACACATGTAAGTGCAAATAATAAGGCTACATCAGCAAAAA
Source organism: Acanthochaenus luetkenii (assembly GCA_900312575.1). NCBI lineage: Eukaryota > Metazoa > Chordata > Actinopteri > Beryciformes > Stephanoberycidae > Acanthochaenus > Acanthochaenus luetkenii. The sequence goes on along the minus strand of OMOT01068841.1, from coordinate 5,912 downwards.
TACATTTTAAATGACATGATTATGAAATTGAAAACTTTGGCGAAGTGATATTGCCTCTATGCTTCAAATAAAAAAATACAAAAGTTTGCGTCATACTAAAAGGACTCAAACAAAAATATGTAAACAAAATACTGATAGCTGAAGTTATTTCCAATATGTAACATTTTTAAATACCAAGAACTCTTTTGATTACCTTCCATCGAGACAAGCTTTATTGAGAATTGTAATGCTATGTTTTGACTCCCACCATTCAAAGTCATTTATTTTGATGAAAGCCATGTAGGACAGTTCCTAAACCCAATGTCTCACTGCCCCTTTCCACTCTCGAAAAGGTTCAAGGGGGAGTGAGGATCAAGGATGGAGCCAGCTTTCAAATCCCTCTATTTTGACGAAATCCATGTCAGAAATAGCACCCCAGCCCAATTTCTTACTCCAGAAGCTCTTCATATCTCCCTTCATAGGGCATTTCTTCTCTTTAATCTTAAGTTCATATATGTTTTACTTTGCTGCATGTCCTGCTTTTGATGCTGGTCTGTTCTGTAAGTGAAACAGAAAAACAAAATTCACTGTCCTGCTCCTGGGTTTTGAATCACACTCATTGATTCACAGAGCACCCCAATCCTTCCCTCATGATGGGAGGTGCCCTGGAAGTTGGATACCATGCAAAATAAACAACAGTGACCGATATTATTTCATCGTCACTGTGTAGTTCTAATCATTAGTAGGTACTGTACATATAGAGCAACGACTGACTAAAATCAGTTGCAGTAAAAAGCAACACCATTCTCTTACAGCAGTTCTTTGTTCTATGTGTTATAAAGCACACTCTTAATTGTTATGTACGCCTAGTGGTGTTAGTAAAGTGTAATTGAAATGCAGAGGGAACTTGGTCTGAACTGCACATATGGTGTATGATCCCGATGCAATACAGAATGTGTCATACACTACCTACTCCATCCTCCTACATGTCTGCCTACTACTACTAATAATAATAATGATAATAATAATAATACACACATACAGCTAAATGTAAATGGCAAAGTAATGTCTTCTCTATGATATCAAAGTGGCAAGTAATTGTGTGTGGACCCAGTCAACTAGAGACAACATGGACATGTGGAGAAAACCCAGGAAGCGCCTTCAATCTGGCGGTGTCCATCTTGATATATGGAGGGAATGATCAGCCAAGTAGCCTCTGTTGTCAGCACCATTCACAAATAGCGCAGTGCATTGCAACTTCATGAGCTGATTAGGAAACAAGACACAGGCAAAGATGAATCACCCTCACCCACTGAGTAGCATTAAATTATATGTCTGGTTTTTCCCCCTTGTGCATTTCCTCCTCTTGTAGATGTACGAAAGGGTCACAAAGATCAAAGTACAGATTGTCAGCCAGTCCACAGGGAGGACATGCATGCATGGGTTTGAGAGTTGGCTTCCTTACACACTACAGATCCATAATAAAGGGGGACCATCTGGGTGGGGGTTAGCTATCACTGTTGTCGCAGGCATTGAGCCTAGGGGGCTCCATACAGAGTAGGCCCCACTAAAAATGTGTCACATGATTCGGGAAAATATACAGTGGCCCTAGATAGCTCCCAAGACCTGCAAGTATTACGAGTCACAAATGGGATTAGAAAAGCATCACTTGATATACATGCAGCAAAGTGCATTTTACTGTTTTAATAATTTAGTACTGAGTGTACAATTATTGTATTTCATAAAACAAATACAAATCACTGCAAATCAAGAATTATCAAGTGACATTATCTTGATGCTAGCGGAGTTTATTTCAATATATTTTCACTAAATAAGTATTTGTTTGACTTGTTTTAAGTGTCCCTCTCTGCAAAAGGAGGCCAGAATACATTAGATGCTGCAGAAATATTGACATTTTTGCAAATAGCTACGAGTTCTTTCTCTTTACTTTTGACAATCCAAACGGCAGATACATAGTTGAAGTTGGAGTACTGCAGCAGCAGCAACCAGCAAATTAAATATGTGAGCGGCATCCAGTAGTCTTTAACCATATGACCTTTATCAAAAGTAATTTCCAACAGGGGGATTTATCATACTCCGTACGGACCCCATGCATAATACACCACTGGCTGACAGGGTTCATGAGTTATTCCTCTGTGGTATTTTTCAGAGATGAACTGTATCAGTGTGCTGGTGTCTGATAAAATAGCAACATAAAAAGAGTAGGGAGTGATGGGTGATGTTTTTGTTGATGAGCACTGGGTAGCAACAAACCCATCGCTTGAGCCAGCCGTGGTTATCACTTTCCCCCATTTTATATCTTTGGTGATCAACGGTCTGTGCCAATCCAGTGGGATAATTGGCTGCACATCTTAGCCAGTGAAAAGGTTAATTAGTATGCTATTATGTGGGTGATTGAAAGCTATGATAAGTAATGTAATGGGTTTTCCTCAAGCTTTGTTTTGCTGCAGTATATTGCCACCAGTAAAATTCACATTTGATGTTTGGTTACTGTATGTACTTTATTTGTTCGTTTTAATTTGTTGTTTGTTGAAGTGCACCATGTCTTACAGTAGCTTATAGTCTGCCTGAGAAAATTGGCAAGGCTGTACAATGGATCCAGACCATTATACATGTCTACCATTCTGTATATCCATAGTAACAGATGTGTCTGCCCACTATAAACCCTAACCCAAAGCATTTGCTGTCAATCATGGAGACACATGAATTCTGCTCCATACTCACATATCCATTCAGTGTCACTTAAGTGGAACTTAAAAGTGCCAGGTTCAACCCAGGGGGATCAAAAGACAAAAACACTCATAGCTTAAATGAAACAATACAAACAAATGATGTCTGTTGTCAACATGGTGCAAAGAAGAAGCACAGACTTTTTATTTTTATTTTGTTCATATAACTGACTTTTGGGGAGTTTTGTCCATTAGTCACCTTACCCAATATCTGACTAGGGGATTGGCACCTAAATCATCTCTGTGTTCTGTCTAATGAGCAAACAGTATGTAAGTAATTCATATGGCACTGGAGACACAGAGATGATTGAGTAAGAGACCTATTGAGTAAGGTGACCAATGGGTCAAACTCCCCAAAAAAATCTGACTAATCCTTTAATATAACCCACTTTGGCCACATAGTAGAAACCAGGCTATTCAAACATACTTCATGAAAGCCCTGCAATTTCCTGCTAACATTGTAATTCTAGCAACTATGTGGTGTGCATATCCACAACAAGGCCCTGTCTCCTAAAAGTATCGTATTACTAAGTTCATATAATTAACATTACGGCATTTAGCAGACACTTTTATCCAAAGCGACTTACAGTACATATCATCATACCGTTGGTGGAGGCAGCCATGTAAGGCTCCAACCTGCTCAACGGGAGCAGGTTGGGGTTAGGTGTCTTGCTCCAGGACACTACGAAATGTATTAATTTTTTCCCGGGAGGATCTGGATTAGAACCTTCCACCTTGCGGTTGCTGGGCGGGAACTCTACCTCCTGAGCTACTGCTGCCCCAATTTACATTGTACTATGAATAAGGATGAGATCAGAACAGACTTAAAATTGACACCACACTCAGTATTGGGTGTTCACAAACCATCAGCCTAAATCGCAAATTGTCGCTGCAACAGAGAAGAGAGTCCCATCCCCACTAATTCGATCTACTTGCCCAAATGAAATTCTGGTGTCGGGTATATATACTATAAAAATGTACAAGTGAAACACAAACTGTCTCCTAAACAGCAGCGTATGAGTGGTTCCACCCAGAGAAAGCTGGACTAACCAATGTTAGATCTTTTGCCTCTCTTGTGCTTTTAGTATCCTTTGGTATGACGTGATCACAGACCAGCCTGGATGGTAAACATGTGCGTGCTGTTTGCAGTTTACTGACGTGACATTACATGATTTCTGGGTATTGATGTTCACATTTGTCAAACGGTTACCACTCGCTGCCATTCGGAGCCGCCAATGTGTGAAGTTGCAGACGTGCAGCTTTAAAGAATTGAATTCTTCACTGCACAGTGGGTCAGCTTACCCACCAGATCAATTCTGTTTGGTTTAGTCAGGGATGGTTTGGTTAATTACTGTGAAACTCTCCATGCAGTCCTCTGATATTGACATCCCTAAGACATGGGTACCCTCCAGAAGTAGCCCTCCATCCCATTGTGAGTCCTAACCCACAGTTTAGGAAACCAGGCCATAAACTATACATACAGTAATTGTTTGAATCTCAATTATGTCGGCAGTTTGTAATCTCTGCCAGAAGGGGACTGCTTAATCATAGCAGTAGGGAGGGATATCACTGTCAACTGACATTTGTCTACCCCGTTTGTAATCTACAGCCTCGTTCCCAATCATGATCACTTTATAACCCACACATACAACAAGTGGAGACAAGGAGGACACAAATATTTGTCATGCTCCTTATATATATCCCTGATTAAAATACAATTTCCATAACGTTCTGAGGGCAAATCTTTGCCATGTATTATTCATTGTCAGACAACCCCTAAGCTTTTAATAGAATCGCATGTCAATGCACATACACCCCTCCCACACACACACACACACACAAAGGCACAATGTTAATTATGTATGCATGCAGACACACAACCACACATAAACATAAACAACTTATTTGATATTTAAAAAACTTTGAAGTAACTATCTTGTATTATATTGGCCCCTATATATACAGTGTATTATGTCAGTGTTAACCAACATGTCGACCGTGCTTAACACACTCATGTTATCAAATTGAGTGTGGAGGTGCAGAAAGAAAAGTGATATCTACTCTAACCTAACATTTTCTTAGTTTTTTTAAATTGTAGAGAGCAGGGTTATTTATTTTTTATTTTTCATATAGTTTCAAATTTGTATTTCAATTTCAGTATTTTTTTAAAGGTATGATACAAGTTCAGAACAGGTGTTTTGTATATGTTTGTGAACAATAAATCATAACTTCTATTCATTTACATGGATTTTTCAATTAGCATTGAGTAAAAATAGCCCACACTTCATTATTTTTTACCCTGTACTTTAACAAAAAGATGAAAACTAATTTATTTGAGTTAAGTTAGTTTTACAGATAGACAAGATAGTTGTAATTAAGTTTAAATATTATACATATTCTTTCATATAAATATTATAATGGCCCATGTATACATTGTAATGACAGGGGACTGGTGGAACCCAAATGCAGGACACAGAAGCTGGCGTTGAGTAGAGAAGGGAAGTTTATTGTAGAGGCAGTGAAGGAGTTAGCAGCGGGGAGCAGAGAGCAGGAGCGGAAAGCGAGCAGGGCAGACAGGATCGTCGGCGTGGCCGTGGAAGTCACACCGGGCAGGAACGGCACCGCAATCAGGCAGGTTGGCAATCGGCAGACTGAAAATCCTGAGCACAAGAAAACAATTGTGAGGCGAGAATCTAACATGAACAGACTACAACTATGAACTAGGAGAGCCGAGACAATAGCTACCACGAGGGTTGAAACCAGTGGCGTGTCGTGACTTTTCCGCAAGGTGGAGCGGCTTTGAATCCAGTCAGATTATAATTTTTACACAACAGGCATAGAGTCTAGTCCCCTGGGATTCATCATTCAATCACTTTTGGTATTTTTTTAAAGAAACAAACATACTAGTCTACTTCCAAACTTCTAATACATTTCAGAAATAAAAACGAACAGTATATATTTAACATAACTCGTTTATTTTTCAGTTTGCATATCATTGTCTGACACTATATTTCATTTATGTAATGTAGGCATAACATGCATGCATTGAATTAGAGAAATTAAAATGACAGGTTATTAGTGCATTTTTACATTTGAAACAGTTGAATAACAGTTTATTTCAGCCACAACTAATCAAGTTTCACAAAGCAATCAAATTTCCACCCGCAAACATCATTCGCAGCC
>OMOT01068840.1:0-11244 GCA_900312575.1 Acanthochaenus luetkenii | reverse complement strand
CCCCCCCCCCTCAACCTGCTCAGCTCTGCTCGCCTCCACACGGGGGCTGACTGGTTGCATGCAGGCAGGCTGCCGTTCCTCCTCTCTCTGCCAAGACAGCTATCTTTCACAGAGCTGTCAGCGGTTTGACTGGCAGCCTGTCACGGGCTCCACACACACCTCCTCCTCCCTCTCCCTCCCCCCCTGACTCGTGGGGGAGAGCAGACATGACGTTTGTGCCACGGGGCCACGCCCAAGGGATATCAGCCGCGGATGGCACCGTGACTTTTCCTACGATTGGATGCGCGGCGCGAGTCGTGACCCGTCAAAAGGGTTTGTGGGAATGGTGTTAATTCCATGGTGGCGATGCAGCTCGTTAGTGGCTACTGGGAAATGACTGTGCTGACACAGACAAGCTAAGGGTAGATCATATATCTGTGAACACTGAACACCATTGTTGTCTGCGGACTACTGGGATATGAACTGTGATTAAATGAGACACTGAGTGTATAAAATAAAAAATGAATTTATAAATAAATAGAAAGGACAGACAGACAGCTAGATAGATAGATAGATAGATAGATAGATAGATAGATAGATAGATAGATAGATAGATAGATAGATAGATAGATAGATAGACAGATAGATAGATAGATAGATAGATAGATAGATACCCCCAAATCACTAAATTAAATACATTTGCAGTCCATCGCAAATATTCCCACTGACCATGATACGCTACTGTATTAGATGCACTTTTATATAGGACAAATATTTGCCTCACAGCATGTCTCAGTCCCCCTCTTTTCTCTTCCTCCATCTCACCCTCCTCCCTTAGTATATATTTCAAACAGAGTTGAATTATTCCAGTGTATAACTCTGCAGTCGCGAGCTGAGGATGGGCGTGCTCCCCCAATCCCTCTCTGCCAGGCTACGAAGGCAGCCTCTCGCTTTGAAAATTTTCCCCATCATGCAAACTGACAAAGGCATGCTTTTCAAAAAACCCACAGCCAATCTGTTGATCATTATTTATTTACAACGGCCTTCAGGCTGCAGGTCCTGTAAAAACCATACTTGATATAGTATACGCTCGCTCTCTTGCTAGCTCTCTACTGTGTTTTCCCCGTCCTTGCTTGTAGAATAAAGTATCCCTAAGGCTACCTCAAACAATCACTTTTCATTGTGCGTCCACCTCATAAAGCACAACTGTTTAATATATATGGTGTTATATGTTGATGGGGGCAGCTGTGAAGGGGGGCTGTGGACGGTGATGGGTAATTTGATGTTTTGCTGAGGGCTAGGACTTGAAGTAAATCTACACCTATAACAGAGGACCTGTCATCCCAGTACCCAAGAGCCAGCAGAATACAGAAGCACCCCTAAAGCAGAGAAAAACTTTGACACCGCGTTTGAAGCGTTTTCAAAACCAGAGTAAATAACTCGCAAGAATTATTATCACAGCGAGATCAAAGCAAAGATGCATATATTACACGGCAAACGGGGGACCATCTCCTCGGCAAAAGAGGATGAGAAGAAAAGGAGTCGCGCTTTAAGTTAGGCAACAAAACTAAACACCCTTTTAAACTAGCAGTTCGCTGGAAATGTGCCAATGTCTGGTTGTTTTTTTTGTTAACGGTTTGCTCCCTCTGAGCAAGGGCATCTCAAATGTTGCTCTGTTGCAAACTAGACTGAAGGGTATGACACTATGTTGGGCTAATGGTTTGGCAAGTGTGAAGGCTTATTAAATGCTTTTTTTTGAGGGGGAGGCCGACACGTATACTGGACAAAATCACAGGCATCCTAGTATGGTAGGAGGAATGGCGCCTAAGGGAAGCTGACAAATAACTGAAAAAGAACGTAAGGAAAATGCTTACAACAGCTTATACCAACTGAAAGCCACAATAAAAAAAGTGATGAGAAATGTATTTAGAGTAACATTATTCTCATTTGTAGCAATTGAACATAACACAATTCCATAATGCAAACATCTGCAAATATGATTCAGAATGCCATTAGTATTTTCCCCCACACAACTCAGAGAGACAGAGAGAGATTTAAATCTACCGTGCTGAAACTGAACTACGTAACTACCAAACACATGCGTGTGACAAAAACCACACAGCATTCTACTTGGATTTTCCTATGGCATATTCCTAAAGATGGCGGCCACAACACACTCTCATTTGGGGACCGGCAACTTAGTCTTCCCAGATATTTGCCACCATGCCTTTATCCTGCCATCCCAATTCGCAGACCTTGCCCTCTCTGTATTTTCAACGCTGTTGTGTTGCTAACCCTGTCTCACTGCCGTGGGAGCGCACAAACTAAGCCCTTTTATCTTTCAAAATCAATTAACGGCAATTTCATTCCACAGGACAGGATAAAAGGAAAGGTAACATTTGAATTCACATTTGATTGTGATGATACATCTTGCATATGGCCTTAAGTACCACAAACAGTACTCACAGGGGTTCCCACAATAGAGGAGTAGCCTCAGGGTAGCGTAACCATGCAGGTCCCTCTGATTGGTTGCTGGTGTCATTAGTGCCAGCATTGTTTAAGGAGTACATGTGGACCAGACCGGAGGAGGTGACAGCTGGGACTTTAAAGCCAGAGGAGTTTTCAAACGGCTCCTCGCAGCCTCTTTTCATGACAGAAATATTATTTCAGCTCTGTCATTAACAGCTGACAGCATGCCATCCTAAAGAGCCAGCGCCTAACAGGGCGCTTCTCCCCTCTTTCTCTCGCAGAGTTTCTTACCTCCCTCTTCTTCACACCCCTAATTTGCCCCCTCCCATCCATCGTAACTCCCACCATCCCACCGTCAGCAACATCCGCCTCTGAAGTACATCTCACACACATCCCTCCATCCCTTCCTCCCTCCCCTTCTCCCCTGTATCTGACTTTATCTCACTCCCCCCCGTCTGAAGGCTGGAAGGAGTATGAAATCAGCGTCTTACCTCATCATTTTGGGTGAGCAGTTGGGTGAGTTTCGCATCCCTCCGTTGCGCTGTTTTTTTTTAGGCGAGAGAGTTGACGGATGCTCGTCTTCAACTGCAAACACATGCACAGAATGTCAGAATAGCTGGATAGATGGTTGGGAAATGTGTGTTGGACCTGACTTTTTTTTTAAATAGCCAACACTCAATCAATCATTGCAAACCAAAAGAAGGAAATTAATACAATGTGAAATTGAAAGAACAACTCCAAAAAATATAGAGAGAAAGCGTTAGTAAGGGACAAAGGTAAATCTGAGAAAAACACGGAGAAAACCCAATTAAGACCTGAAAATGTCACCGAAGGCTCACATTCCCCAAACCCCCATTTTTGGTTCGTCTCATTTACGGGGCCTGCAGTGATACACCACTGTGTCTGTTCGGTACATCCGGTAAATTCTGCCTGGTTGGACCTCTAGCAGTCTGCATCAGAGTGACCACGCTTACCTATGGCAGCCACGTGACGGTGCAGACTGTCATTGTCAGCGGGGCACGGGCAAAAAGCAATGGCAGTGAGATAAAGAAAGGTTATGAAGATGGTTCTTGAGTGGGTTGTTTTTGTTTTGAATGGATGACCCTATGGCTGATCCCCACCCCCTCATTCCAGTCCTAACTGAGGCGCACAATGGCTCTTCTACAGGTCTACCTCCATGCCGTGAGAACACTTAGCACTCGACACAACGCTCTTCGCAGGGCCAAACAGCACTCCGACAGGGGTATGAATTAGTGGGCTATGAATATCGAATGCAGCTCGTGAACGCACACCGTCCTCCAGCGGAAGAAGGTCAAGACTAGCCGTAACACTTTAAATGAAAAATAAACGAGTTACAGGAACCTCGTGTAAGATTCAATATCCCCTTTTTGCGTTTGACACTTTGGTGTTAAGCTTTTTTGCGGGACGCTGAGCCACAGCCACAGTGATGTTTTAGATTTGTTTGATCTGATTTAAGTTGAGTTTCCTGTCAGCTGCTCTTTGCTGTGTGGGAAAAGTCAAACTTTGCTACACTCCCAGACAGAGAGGACTAAAAAGAGCAGCCAGAGTGAGGCCAGGCCCGGCCGTCTGAAGATTTCAGTCTGGCTAACGGCAGTCTGATCTTCACTACTGTCTGTGAGTTTCAAGAGCTTTTCAGACAGGCAGCCAGATACTGTTATCCACTCTGCACTCTCTCAGCACAAATGCCAAGTCCACCGTCACTTCAAACCCATATTAGTCCTTCGGTTAGAAATCAATAACACAGCATGATATTAGTGCGAATCAATGTGCACGCTGCAAGCATGTGGAATTTCATTATTGTCTGAGCACCCATTCTAGACTGTCACCTAATTCTGCTAATAAAAGAAAATAAATGCGACTTTGCCTTCTAATAAAATGTCATTCTCTGACATTTCCTTTATGCAATTGGGCATTATGAATAGCTAATATCACAAGCACTATCCACTTTACAAATAATTCTCTCTCTGATGTACTTTGAAAATATCACGTCAGAAATATGCATTCCTAGCCGTCTTGTTTCACAGATTCCTCTGGTTTTAAACTTACATTTGTTAAGAGCAAAAGCATAACACCTGCCAGCAAAAAATAATAATTGTAGTCACTGGATAAAAAAGCTTTTGAGAGATACCATTTTTTTCTCTTTCAGCCCCCAAAACCTCAGTCTCTAATAAAAAGCCTTTAGAAAAAAAAGAATAAATGCAAGATACATTTTTCCACTGCATGTGTGAAAACCCTTGCTACATGGAAAAATAAAAATAAAATACTGATAAGCAACTCTTTTCTGTCTATTCAATATTCACTAGCTTTAACACTCCACAGTTTGGAAGCCACCCAGACAGTAGTGGTTGTTGTACTAGCAAGCGCAAGTGCTAAATCCATGCAAAGCAGCAGTGGCAGAGGCAACAACAGCAGTAGCTCCGGCAGAGTGAACCCTCATGCAGCAAAACAACACAAGATGGTAGGACAGGCGGGGTTACTGACTGATGCATCCCGCTAAAGGGGCAACCTACAGGGCCTACTGTGACTGAGCAGCGTGGCATTACTGGGGTGGTAGCGGTATTTCACCGGCAGACTGCGGGCCCGGTTCAGCCGACTCTCAGCCAGGGCTCTGGCCACCGTGTCTCCAGGGCCTGAGATACTGAGGCGCAGTAGCGAGGGGTCACCCCCAGGCCCCGCCCCCACGGGGAGCAGGCTTCCTTTACGGTTATTAACGAGGGGGATGTTGGTTGTGCCCGGGTTGACCAGGGGGTCCTGGTAGGGATGCAGGGCGTTGGGATGGAATGCATTTGAAGTGATGGAGGTGGAGGTGCAGTTGGCGATTTTAATCGATCGGTTTTGAAAAGACGGTCTAACTTCATCCTTTACTGTCAAACAATGGAGAATAACAACAGTGAGAGAGAGCACTGTATTAGTGCTCAATAGTTGCTTAAGAATCAAACACGTGCTTCTATGAAAAAGGTTTGCGATTTTCCTTGTAGGCCATTCATGTCTCCTTTGATCAGGTAAGTTCTGAAAGTCAAAAAAATCATGCCATACAAGCAGGCATAATTTATTCCATAACTAATGTTGACACTTCATTTTAATTTAACGTCACTTATCCACTTGGCATGCGCTTTAACTGAAATGTTCAAAATGACATTTATTTTGCATTCGTGACAAACATGAATTAATTAGAAGCTTCCCAGTTTTCTTTCTCAGTTGTCTTCACTTGCCTAGTAGAACAAAGCAGAAACGCTGCCTGGCTAAAGCCAGTCGCACCAAATCAGGTTCAGTGTCATCTCAAGCATGTAGCACATTACTTTCATTTCAACAAATGTAAAACTATAGCTAATAGTTTCTAATATTACTAATTTAAAACCTACATTTCATCATAAAACATTTAGAGACAATGATTCATTTTGGATTATGTATGGGAATGTGTTTCATTTCAAGACCAAAAATCCAGTCGCCCTATTAACCAGAACCTTACTGTAACGTCAGTAATAATCACAGTGTTGCCAGGGCCACCTGCTGTGTCAAATACATACATACATATATACTACACCCGATGCCCAACCAACCAACCAACCAACCAAACACACACACACACACACACACACACGCACACAATCCTACTAAGGCTGCCGAGTCAACCCATATGTCTGCATGTATTGAAGGGGTCAGGGCAAGCTGCAGGAAGACTACAAGAGGGGATAGAGGTGAGGCAAATATCTGTGTGTAAAGTCCACATCCCTTTGGTAGGATGGGTGGTTGGTTGGTTATTTTGGTTGTTTGGTAGAGAGAGCATGGTCGGGTGGCCCCCGGGTGATAAGCAGACGTTTATCCCAGCCGTCAGCTGCCTCCTTGATTTACTGGACGCCACCGATAGCTCCTGGATTCATCTGGCCCTTGTCAAACACGCACAGCGTTAGAGCACGCTGACCCGCCCTGGCAGGTCCACTGTGCACTCTGAACAACCCAGACGGCAACTGTCCCTCCCTGAAATGCTAATCACATGACAGCACCGCCGTGCACGCAAGCCTTATCAGATTGCCGTGACCCAATGTAAACCGGATGATGAGGCGGAGGAATAACGTCTACAAATGTTAACTTTTGTTTGCTTTGCCTATATGGTGTTTATTGTATGAGCAAGCGTTCACCCTGTAATGCCTTTGATTTTTGTAGTTGGGCTAATTTTCTGTCAAGTCCTTTGAGACATGCTTGTGATGTAAGTGCTATATAAATAAATGAACTCGAACTTGACCCACATCTGCATTGCAAATGTATGAAATGCCTTTTCTCAGTATGTTTAAATGCAAACAATTATAATGATAGCATGCCTACTGTAATCCATTTAGTTTTGCCATCATGTATTTAAATCTGTCTTTATGTCTTCAAACTCAATTTGTTTAACGATAACAAATACATGAAATTAAAATATACATGTAAAAAATGGTAGAATTGACAAATAGCATTTCAAAACTAAAATGTATTCTTAACCACTAGAAAATTATTTGCCAAAGATTTACCTAAATTGCAATCAGCTTTGAATCGAACACCAGCCTCTTTTTGACTTCCAATGTTCCCTGGTGTTGTACCGCCATCTGCTGCTAGATGCAGCACAATACAAAAAGAAGCTAAGTAATACGATCAAAACACAAAATGATTTCTATTCAATTGTTAAAAATATTAGGACCTAAAAAAGTTTTAAATAAGCAATTCAACATGTAACATGTTGAAATAAATTGATGAATATATCGCTTTGCCTCTGCATTAGACATAATACGACAGCAATACATTCTAAAGGTATAAAGGAAAACAAAGTAAATACCAAAGTACAGCATCAGTATTAGTGCTAGTGACATGACATAGTGAGGCAACTACTGTCTAAACACCGGGAGGGCTGAAGCTGTATGAAGAGGGACAGAGAAACACACTTACGTGATCTGACAAATCCATTATACTTATATTTGGCTGAGGAGAGTACAAAGACAAATGGCAGGTTACATAGAGAAAAATGATGATAATGAAACAAACGCACATTAGTAAATAGAGACATCAAAATTTGATGATGGACATTTTAGAAACGTAAGACAATAATGAAACAGTAGTACTAAAATGCATAACTAATAAATGCATAAATATAGGCATAAATAATGAAAATACTTGTGAAGATGGGTGGGGGTGAAGGTGAAAATATGGTATGATGGTGTAATAACAAATTAACCAGATGGGTGGATGGCATGAACTGTCCAGGCACAGAGAGCAGTATAGGGAATAAATCGTGATTGTAGGAAAGTGTAATAAAAACCAGTCCTGTGACTTTTTGAAGAAGAAAAAAGGCAATCTAATGGTTGGGATTTTTTTGGGGGTGTAATTTGCAAAATAGTTCAGTTTGAGCTCACACTCATTGGTAGAGTCAACACTGTGACGTTTCTCATATAGAAACTCGTGAAAGACTTTAAGATTTTAATCAGAAATAATCCTGAGAACTTTATTGATTATTATTATTGATAACTTGATTATCATTGTGAGGTGAAGGCTCCAGTCTGTAGACAGAACAATCAAAGCCACCTACAGAAACAAAGACAACAACTACATCGAGTACACATCCAAAGCACACAGCAGACATACACTACAAACAAAGAGCGTCGCAAAGAGTCTTGAACCAGTCCGGAACTCTTACTGTACATAAACACAAATGGGGAAACTGATACATACAACAACAGGGGCGCAATTCTACACTTTCTAAATTCCCCTCTGTGAAGCAAGGATTTTAATGAGGTCTGAGCAAGGTCTCCACCTCTGCCAGTTGTATTGATTGGGAACTATACAACCTTGACTGTGCGAGGTACTGAGGACCAATACATGTATTTGTACAGTAGGTAGTACTTGTAGGAGTAGAGCTGCTGACGCTCCCTGCTCGTCACCAGAGACTCTTCCAGCAGTAAAAGGTCACAGTGAGGGCCCAGGGCTGGCCTGTGACACAGACCCTCAAACAGGGACACACAGTGGCCCTGGCATCTGTCTCCAGCGATCTGCCCGTGCCGCAGAGGCGGCAGACTAACTGGCTAGCATCTGGGGCGTAGCGAGGCGGCGTAGGACAGAGGGTAGAGGGGGAACCTAGCCTGCCTGGTGGACAGGAGCTGTCAGGGCAGGTTTGGTGACGGACCAGCGGGGCCAGGAAAATGCAAATGCAAACATAATTTCCATGTCAGGCTGGATAAGGTCCCCAGCCATGAGATGCAGATGCGCACACATGCACAGACACACAAATAGGAGTGCACGTTATTACGCGCACATCATGACTAGCCTCAACTTCAGCCGAAAGCCTCTCCATAGCCTCAGGATCCCCAACCCCTGTCCGTAGTCCAGCTCTATAGTAGAGCCACGTCATTATATAAACGCCCTGGCCTAGTGTGATGACGGTAAGTCACAAAGAAAGCCCATATAACTACCAGAAACATGCTAAAAATAAACATGACTAAGTTATTGAAGAAAACTTTGAGGTTGATAATATAAGATAGTCAGTATACCCAAAAAAACATCATCTTGAACCCTTGCCCATCTATCTATTTTGTCCTATAGATCAAAATCCTTTAACTTCTCACAAACACTGGAAACTGCTCATTTTGCTCTCATTCTGCCAAATATTCTATCCCTTTCTACCTCTCTCTCTACAAATATCCCCCTCTATTTCTCAAGGGTCTCATGTCTCAGGGGTGGGAGGAACACATATCTTATTTTCACTCTATTCATTATTTGTCTGACTATATTGTAGACCCCAGTATTACCATATGAACACGCGCTAAAATAATGCAAATAAACTAGAGCATGGTAACAGAGTTCTGAAAGGATTCATCTGTCTTGTCCGATACAGTATTGCGTTATTCACTAAAACACTTGTATGGGTGCACAATACAAAAACGTCTATAAAGCAATATTGTATCCTTAAAGCCCACAAAGTAACTCTGCAAGACTCAAAGAGTTTCACATGTCTCCCATTAAAAAGGTGTATTATATTTCAATTGAAAAAGAGTGCTACACTGCACATTTGTGTGGTCTGAATGTGACTAGCATCAGAGTCCATGGTGAATTAAATGAGAGAGCGTTATCCAAGAAATCAATTATCCAAGTAGCCGAGCTAGAAAAATCTGGTTCAGATGTACAAGAGAGCATGAAGTCATCATGGATAGAGATTTCTGACTCAGTCTGGTGGAAAAGGGGAAGGGAAATCGGGAGAGGAAATCCAGCAATCCCTTTACTGACAAAGCACGAATGCACTCTTTCACTAAACTCACTTTGTTCAGACAAAGTCGGAGTTAAAAAGGAACAGAAATCTAAGACAGAGGAGGCTTTCCTGAAATCCTACAGGGGGTTGAGGGAGAAGTGAGATCAGTAACCATGTAATGGCCAGTAATTGGTACCGAGGGATATCAGCGCAGGCCGAACTACAAGAGGCCGAGCCAAACTCATCATGGCACGTTTGACACTAATCTAGGCTGAGTCGGCAGACGGTGGGAGAATGTTGAGGAGGAAATCAGATCTGTATGTCTGAACCCAAGGCTTTGATAGCTAGGCCTACTGCTGCCATGTCTAATTGACAGACAATTTAGTATTTCCCATCCACTCAAAAGGAAGAAAGGAAAGGGGGGGGATTCCCTGCTGTCTTTAGAGACTTAGTCCTCTTACCTTTTCTTTATCAAGCCATCATCACTTTTTTTTTCTCCTCTCCTCCTCTCTATTTTATCATCCTCTCCTTTCCTGTCCTACATCTCCTCTGCTCCTTTCTCCTTCCCTCCCTTCCCCAGTCCACGTTTCCCCTCCCCTCTCTTAACCCCAAACATCTATTCTGTCAGCCGGGAGGTTTTAATTAATTTGCCTTGCGCTCTGAAAGACTGCGGGATCTACAGCAGAGATACATTACTTTAGATGATTCACAATTTCCCACAGTGATGATTGGAGTTATATGCTGACCAGGGCATATTACTCTCATGGTGGAGACACACTGCAAGGAATTTGAAAATAATTGCACACCAAAGTTGCTGTCCCAGCCAAACCTTTAAGGTCAGGATAGGAAACTAGAATGTGAGACTTTCTGCCCGATCACTAAATTCGCGTGGAAACGTGTAAAAGGTGTTAAATGTGGTCAAAATCTTATATTGTGCATTCCTCCCTACTGATTGCATAAATGACTATGAGGGCATTTCAGCGTCTCTAGATGTAAGAGGTTTGGCAAGGCTGTGAGAAATCTTCAAAGCCCCATTTTAGATGTGATGTTTTTTCATCTTCATCATTAAACGACTCTGAAAACTTGTTTACAGTTGTACAGTTGTTCAGTAAAGTCAAGTCAAACGTAAAAGAAAATCTCCAACAAAGGTAAAGCTGGTTCAACTGAAAAGAAAAGTATATAAATTGCAAACAGTGTTAGCTTGGAGTTTCCCCCAAAACGTAAGCAGCTTTCAAAGTAAAGACAAAATACAAATGTAACAAACAACATCATCAACATACAGTGAACGACCTGCAGAATAATATACTTTCAAAATAAAGTAGCATGTTACATTATTGTATACAGTATATACAGACATCTTACCTTAAACGATAGAAAATACACCAAACAGCAACTCTCCAATAGCACTATTATCACACAACTGCTTGACTGATACAGCATGCGGTAGCCACGTGTCTAACACCTACACTACAGCAGCACCACAGAGCCACACCACTAACCCACCACACATATTGAACTCATGAAAGAAAATGTATTATATCAAATTAATAAAAGCACAAATAAAT